>JASAOA010001742.1:0-59464 GCA_030849815.1 Vickermania spadyakhi
GGTTCATTGGGCCAAAGGCCTCACCCTTTTAGGGATCTAATAGATTGAATTTCTTTTCCTTTTTTTTTTTTACTCTTTTCATATATTATCATTATCGGATTAATTACAGCTATGTTGTTCTTCCTCCTCTTCTTCGTCCTCATAGGAACATATATAGGTTGATACAAGAGGAACCTCAGACGGTAAAACCTCAGACGAGAACAGATGTGTTACACGTTGTGAATAGCATAGAGATGATATACAATAGCCGCTCTTATGTTCAAGAATTACGCTTTCATATTCTCTTCTCTGCGTCTATTTTTTTATTTTTACAGCAAAATAGTTAGTATTCATATATATTTATTTTTTTGTTCTTTTTCAGCGGATGAAGAAGATGCTGGGAGTTCAACAAGAAATTTTCTAGTGATCTGTGGATCCGTCGAAGTTTTAAAATGTTTTCCCTCTACTTTTGTTTCACCATATAATAATATACTCATTAATCTCTTTTTTTTTTTTTTTTTGTGTGTGTGTGTGTGTGTATGTTTGTTTCGCTGAGTTGAAGTGAAACTCTCCCTGTCTCTTAAAAAAAAAAAAAATAATAGATAAAGTACGAAGCTTTTGTCTCTAAATGAAAAAGGTGCCCTGCATTCACATTGCTTTGTGTGTTTTCTCAAAATTCTTTATTTATTTTTCCATTTTTATTATATTATTTTTTTAGATTAAATACAAACAACTGCCATTTTTTGAGACGTCTCCAGTCGGGAGAGCACTGCCACACTCCGTCTCGCTCCACTACTCCGACTACGTTTAGTGAAGTCCCTGCTTTCCTTTTATTATTATTATTCTTATCTCCCTTTGGCTTTATTACGATTCTTCTTCTTCTTTGGCACCACACGATTGAACATCCTCGATCCGGCTCCACCTCCACCGCTCTCGTTATTTTTTTTAAGGGGCCCCCCGTTGTAAGGAGGAAACCAACCACCACGCGAACACCAGCGAACGCCTTTCTATTTTTTTATCCTGCTCCATTTCAACCACCATATTTTGTTCAAAAGAAAATAATAATAAACGAATCAACAACTTTATGCCCGCAGCGCTACGCTCTCTCGATCCGGGTCGAGGACCGGTGCATGACACGCGTGTTCGGGGACCACCCATTGCCCGGGGTGCGCGATTAAGTGGTGAACCCCCGCAGCTGCTCACGCGTCCAGCCGTATCACCGGAAACGCCATTGCTGCGTTTGCGACAGCCGACACCGTCACACAGCGGTACGTCTTCCTCCGCCGCTGTTGTCCATCTAGCCGATATCTCCGCTGGGCATGTGCACCCCGGTCCTGCGCTGAAGCCCTCTTCCGCCGGGCATCACGCGCCGCGGCCCCAGGGGGGAGTGGGGGAAGGCGAAGGAAGCGTACGAGGCGGTGCCCTGCTGCCCTCCGCCGCATACGACAGTGCCCTGCCGGTCAACGCGTACCACACCCCCCACGCGGGTGGACAACGGCTGTCGTTCCCACATAGCCGTTCCATGGGCCATAGCGGTGGCGGTGGGGATGCGAGCCACACCAACACCCCGGCGATCCACAACACTCGTCTCGTGCAGGCGCCGCCCCACCACAGCGCAGAGATTGGGCTGGTCGGGATGTCGTTGGAGAACACGATACACCGCCGGCAGATGCAGCGCCACGGGAACAACAGCGATGCGGTGAAGAGTCTGCTCGGCGGCTCCCTCCTCCTGGACCGCAGTCGAGCGGCGCAGCTGCTGCGGAGTCGCAACGAAGGCGAGGCGCCGGGCGGCTCCGCCGGCCCGTCCACCGCCCTACAAAACATCTTCAACGGGTCGTTCAACAGCTCACGCGGGCCGGGTGGGGCTCTCGCGGGACGGAGTACCGCTGCAGAGGACAAACCGCAGCACCGCACGACGACAACGACGAATAGCCCTTCTCATGGGGGTCCTTCGCTGTTTAGTGGGAGTTTCGGGCCGCGTGCGGGGGGCAGAGGTGGTCTGATCGTCGCGACCCGAGCAGCGGCAGCAGCGAATGACGTCCATCGTCGCCACAGCGGGGCGTTGGCCACACCACCGCGTGGGGGGGTCGATGGACGCAGTACGAACACCACGAGCAGTAGCCTCCCCAACAACAGCCCTTCCGGACACGCTGTGGCGGCAGGAGGTCCTGGCGGGAATCGAGGGGGGCACGCCCCCACCAGTAATAGCAATAATAATAATACGAATACGAATCCTACCAGTAGCAGTAGCACGCCTTACGACTTCCGTGTGGTCCTCAGCAGTGGAAAGACGAGTACGAAACCGATCGAGCTGACGGTAGGGAGCGGGTCCACACAGGGACTGCGGCCGACCATGGAAGATGAGCATTTCTGTAAGCTGTATAGTGCGGTCGTTCGTGAGCAGCCCGTCAGTTTTCTCGGCATTTTAGACGGCCACTGCGGCCGACGCGTGGCTGAAATCGGCTCCAAGTGCCTGCCGAGCTTCTTCTTGTCCCACCAGTCCCTTGGGGATAACAACGCCCTCACGCTGGTCGAGTCGATTATGCAGGCCGATCGTGCCATTTACCAAACCCTTTCGCTCAGCAAGGGCGGCACGACGCCCCACACCAGCCTCCTCGCGGGCTCGAGCGGGACCAATAACATCGGGATCAACAACCACTTCACCGACACCGTTCCGAGCGGTGGTTCCACGCTTATTTGTGCAGCGGTGCATGGGCGGATGTTGTACGTCGGCTGCCTCGGTGACGCCCGAGCGGTGCTGCTAGACGGCAAAACGACGATTGCGATGTCCGAAGATCACAAGCCGGGCAATACGAAAGAGAGCCGCCGAATTCAGCGTTGTGGCGGCTTTGTGCAGTTTGGCCGGGTCTGTGGCGTGCTCGCCGTCAGCCGGGCGCTGGGAGACTTTGAGTTCAAGAGCCCGCCGCCGTTGGGGAGCGCTCGCGGGACGGGCAGTCGAGGTGGCAATTGGAACCGCAGCTTTGGCACGGGGACGAGTCCTAGTCGCCTGCATCTCACCGTGGATGGCAATCCCAGTGCGTCCAGCGGCCCGCAGGAACTCATGGTGAGCAACGTGGCGGATGTGCGGCAACTCTCCCTGACGGATGACTCCAAGTTTCTGATTTTGGCGTGCGATGGACTGTGGGATGTCATGTCCAACGAGGAGGCCACGCAGTTCGTGAAGGACTTCTTATCCTATACGCCAGAGGTGAACGATATTCTCGTCTTAACCGGGAAGCGCGCGAAGCCCTCGCCAGCGGTCATTGAGCGTGTGCTGAACAACTGCAGCCAGAAACTGACGGAGTTTGCGGTCGATCGCGGAAGTACCGACAACGTCTCGGTGGTGCTGCTGTTTTTTCATGATGTTGTGGAGACGGTGGTCGGCTTCACCGCAGCGGAGATGCCCAGTAGCGGGAACAACAGCTTGGCCAGCTCGCACTCTCAAGTCCCGACCCCCAGTGGCCGAAACAGCCGATCGCCCATGAACGCTCGAGCACAGGCAGCGGCCACTCGGCTGACGGACCCCAGTAGTAACAGCGGGTACGTGCTCCCCGTGCACCATCGAACCAGTGCAGGGAAACCACCCCACGGCAGAGGCAGCATTCCCAAAGGCCCGCAGCGAAACGGTGTGGGTTGGTTGCCCACCGCCAACCACTTCAATGGCAGCTTTCAGCGCGGAAACCCCAACGCGAATAGTAGCAGTATGAACAGAAATACTAGTAATACTAGTACTAGTGGCACTGGTTTTAACCCCAACGGCAGTTTGAATAGTCGAAGTCGACCGCTCTGGTAGTTGAGCGCAGCCTACCCCCTCCCCCCCCCTCCCCTCTTCTCTCTCTCTCTCTCCCTGCGGGAGTGTGTGTGTCAGGGCTCTTCCCTATAGAAACCAAAGGTGTGTTTGTCTTTTTTGCTGCTGTTGTGGAGAAGAGCGTTGTGCCGGGTATTCTTCTGTGCCGAAAAGATGGACTGCTATTGTGGTTTTTTGTCGCGTCCCCCATTGTCGAGAGACGGAAGAAGACCCCTCTCTTTTACATCTTTTATTTTCATTCGGATATATAATATTATTTTATTTTTTTATTTATTTACTGTATGTATATTTAGATGTACACTTGGAAGTAGGAGCCGGGTAAGAACTATAGCTAGGTCCAACTGGATATACGGGACCACCACTAGAGAGAGAGAGAGAGAAGTGTTGCCTTAGAGCTTCCTTATACGGTTCGGTTAACCCCTAGGTACGGTGTCTAGGGGTATTTTGTTTCTGCGTGTGTAATATGAAGCGTGGTCCGATGCATTCAAGCAGCGACACTCGAAAAACACATGAAACGAGAAAATAATAGTACCTTGAAAATAATAGTACCTTCAACAGAGAAGAGAGAGAGGAGAGAAATCATGCAGCAGAAAAACAGGAAACAAAACAAAAGAAGGTGAAAAACACTTGCCTCAGCTATTACTATTAGTATATACGGGACCCCACTAGAGAGAGAGAGAGAGAGAGATAGCGAAAGGAAAGGAGAACCGTAATGCAACGATTGACAACAGACAGGAGAAAAAAAAAAAACCGTAATACTTTGACTTAAAATAAATAAAAAAAATCCATCGTCAATACAATGTTAAGGGTCAAAAAAGACTAGAAGACTTGGATCGGTTCACTCTCGCAGCCGAGTTCGCTTTGTGTGTGTCGAGCTTCACCGGACTCGAAGAGCGGACGAACACTACATTATGTAAAGAAAACAGAATTTATCCTTCCTCGTCTTACGCTTCACCACCAGTGATGTATTCTATTTTTTTATTTTCGTCATTTTATTTAGAGTCGAATGGCAAAAGGGAGAGAAAAAATAACTAATGAATAGGAACTCCCCCTCGTTTTTCTTTGTTAAAACATGGATATTTCGATCTTACGCCTTTTCTCCACTTATGAATATTAATATTACGAGTAATAGAACTGTATGCTGACAACTTTTTATTGTTTTTTTTTTTTTTTTTTTCTTCCTCTCCTTTTTTTCTGAGACAACGTTATTTAAGTGAAAATATCAACACTTATTATGAATTCATAACCCCATTCCCTTTCTTTCGTCAACGCGACAAGCCCACTAACCGATGATACTTTGTTTCCTGTACCACTTTCAAATTCTGCCAGTTCACTGCCAGCAGACACATCATCCGTTCTCGACCTCTTCCATGACTTTCTCCTCAAACACCTCTTCTTCTTCCATTTTTTTTTTTCTTTTTCTGCTCAATGATTACTTTCTTATATTTTTGATATATGATTAATGAAGACCAAACACCTTTTCTTTCTATTGACTTCCACACCACAGACCTACACATCCACATGGGCTGCATTCACAGTGCTTTGATGAAGGAGGAGAGCACGGCGAACCCGCACACGTCTTCACCCCGTCCTTCCACTGACGACCACCATCACCCTGGACATCACGGTCATCACCCTGAACACCATCACCCTGAGCATCACGGTCACGCGGGACGTGGCGCGTGGGACTTCCCGGTGTCGTACCAGACCGGGGATGAGGTGGAGTACGAAGGCCGTCGTTGGAAGTGTTTGCAGAGCCACAACTCGCAGAGCGACTGGGCCCCCACAGTGGCCGTCAGCCTGTGGGTGGCCAATTAGGTCTACGCTGTGCGCGGAGGCATATCCTGTATGGCTTAACTCACGGATAGAGCTCGCTCTTGTGTGCTTGACTTCCTGCAATGAATCATTTCATTTAGTTTAGTTTATTTTTTTGGTGCTCCGCTTCACGCACTCTTGTGTCTCTCTCTTCAGTGAGACTTCGAGACGCACACACACATACACCAGCTGATGCTTTCAATAGGATATTCGCACCGCGTGCCTTCGCATCTTTTCCTGAGCGCCTTGCTTTGCGATGAATTGTCTTCTCGAATGCTTTGCGGGACTGCGGACCATTATTATTTATTGTTATTATATATTTTTTTTTTTTTTTGAGAAATCTTTGACGTACAGGTACTGTACTTCATTTAAAAATTTACGTATATTTTATTTATTTTTATTATTTTTTGTTGGTAACGACCTTCTTCTTTTGTTCGTAGGGATCTCTGTAGAGAGTAGGCCGTAGTGATTTGTACCTGAACGGTATCGGAAACAAGTGATTCTGTGGATGTGGAGTTAGACAAATGAACAAATAATCACTTTTCTGACGTCTTCAATTACATCTCTAAAAAGGGGTCGGTCTGGCCTTCGTCACCCATAATTGATACGAACAATAATACACGTGAGCCATAGCGAAAAGAGCAAGGGGCGGAAATGAATCCTTTGCTGGGAGAGGCACTGTGCTGTCTGTGTGCCATTTTGGTTCTCGTTTCTATTTTCTCTTTATGGATATATATATATTATTTTTTTTTTCTGTTCGCTGTTGTTTTAAGTGATAGTTTAACTCATTATTATTATTATTTTTTGGTTTGCTCTTATCTATATATATAATTCGTAGTTTCAAGATTGAAGTAAAGATTGAAGTTATTGCTTTTTGCAACATCCTTTTTGTTGTCTCGTCTTCGGCGAACCTTTAAAATAAAGACGAAGGAGAAACATAGAAAAGACTTGAGGGTTAGTGCACCCTTTTAAAAGGGTTACGAAGAAGAGACTGAAGAATCTACCAAGAGAACTTGTAAAAAGAAAAAAAAACAAAACATAAAACAAAAAATAGTGGAGAACCAATATGCTGTCGGACGAGGCCATTGAGAAGATCACGCTCGCTGCTCCCTTCGTGCACAAGCACGGCGAGGGCCCTCCGTTTAAGCGCTTAGTGAATCAGCTCTGCCACCAGCTCCGCACTCCCGACTTCCTCAACTATTTCATTCGCTATCGAGTGAGCCGAGAAAACAAAGACCTTCATCGCTGGTCGCGCATCGAGGCCGTTTACGACATCGCGGAATGGCGGGCCTTGGCAGCGGAGCGCCGGCGATCGGGCGACACCGGAAGTGGGGCAGAGCGAAACCGCGCCAATGCAACGCTATCAGAAGCGGTGGACGCCACCGGGGCGGGTGGGGGAAGTCCGAACTCCCCTTCTCCCAGCGCAAAGGACTTCCTGCTGTGGCAGGGCAAGCACTTCTTCATTGGGTTTAAAGTGTCGGGGGAGGAGCATCTGGTCTCGGTGAAACAGCTCTCGTCAAAGCCCCCAACAGCGGAGGAGGTGCGGGCGTTCTGCGCGAGAGAGTCGATGCGGCACCCCCACCACCTCTTTCCCATTCCTTCCGGCGGGATGGCGTCACCGCCCGGTGAAGACACGGTGAACCCTCCTCCTCCTCCTCCGGATGCGAATCTGGCGTCGTACCTCCCGACCCCGGAGTTGGTGGAGCTGCTCGGGCGGTACCGGAAACAGCTGGAGAGCCCGAAGTGGCGGGAGGAGGAGTGTGAGGAGAGCCGTCGCCGCAGCGCTCCATTCGCTGCGGCGGCTGCGGCCGCCTCTCCGATTCAGCGCACCGCCACTGCACTGCGGCATCGACGGTTCACCACCAGCAGCAGCAACGCTGGGCTCGTGGGGGGGTACCCCCCCTCCTCCGCTGCCATGACGACCCCTGCGCCGCTCCACGACGAACCCGCGTTGCTGAGTCATTTCACGTCGGAGGAAGACGCGCTGCTGCTGGCGAGTCAGGCCTCCACGGAGCTGTGCTACTCTCGTCCCGGCAGTCAGCAGAGCCAACCCCTGCCATGGGTGGTGGGGAACGAGAAGGAGACGGGGGTGCCACTGCACTCCCCGCTGCCCAGCAGCCCCTTCCTGCCAAAGAAACGGCAGGCTCGGCAGAGCTTCGCCGCGAAGATGTCCACCGCCGCCTCACAGGAGGGGAGAGGGGGAGAGGGGGGAGGGGCGGCGCCACGAAAGCCCTCTTCCTTGCTCGGCGAGAGTGGAATGACCGCGAGCGCTGAGGCCGCGGCGGATCTGCGCTACGCCAGCGGAGGTCTGACGATGCCGCTGAATACGGAACAGGGAGGGGGGAAGAGCGGCGCGTCCCCGCCGCATGCTCCGGTCCTCGACCCGGCTCACCTGGAGCGCTGGGTGGCCGAAGCGAAGAATCTCGAGTCGTTTAAAGCCTACATTGTGAACCCGCAACGCATCGAGCAGAGCGAGAAGTTGGTCAGCATTACACAGTCCAATGAGAAGTCCAACCGGCAGCTGCGCTTACTGGGCTTGGCGAATCAAAACAAACAAATGAAGACCGGAAATCTGACCGAGTCGGGCGGCGGCTTGTGGGTCACCGATGATGAGATTCGAGCGCAAAAAGCAATGAGTTATGCCAGTCGAACCGGTGGAGCGGGCAGCGAGAAGGAGGCGAAGCACACGGTTTCTGCGAACCCCGGCGTGAATGCAACCTCGGCAAACGCACGAGGTCCTCCCGACGCGGTGGAGGAGACGGACGAGGCAGTACTTCGCGTGTTTCGGGAGCGCCGCACCGAGCAGGAAGTCTCGTTGCGGGATGTCGCCGAGGAACTGTTCCGCCGGCTGGCCACCCCGCCACAGGGAAGCCCCACCAGCTCCCACTCGACACTAGAGAGTGGTAGTAGTCGTGTCCCCGTCGCGGCCTCACCGTACCGCTTAGTAAATCCCCTCGATGCCGCCTCACAGACGCCGCGTCTTCCCACGGCATCACCCCACGCGGCAAAGGCCCCCTCCTCACTGGCGCTCTCCAAGGAAGCATTGTATCGAGCACAGCTGGTACACCGGAGTGGTCTGGTGCATGCAGGAGTGACGGCACCCCACGCAAGCTCTTCTTCGCCTTCACCTTCCGCCACCGGAAAAGTGCAGCAGCGTAAGCGAACGCGGGACTAACCACCACAACGGAAGAATAAATATATATATATATATATATTTTATTATTAGTAGTATTTTAATACAAAAAAAAAACTAAGAAAGAAGGCACGAGAAGAGGAGGCAGGGCGGAGCTGCAGAAGAAGTCTTCACCGTATTGGCACCGATGGTGGAGCTGTGGAAGAAGAGAACGACTGAGTTCGTCATCATAATGATAAAAAAGTCAATATTATTTTTATCCGTACGATCTTGTCCGCAGTCGTATCCTACCTAAAGAGAGAGAAAGGGAAAACGAAAATATTTCAATGATCCCTTCTCTTGTGTGTTGTCCTAGAACGAGTGGAGGGCTCCTACTGGAGAGCGGTACTGTAATCCACTCTTTCGGTTTCAGTGGCGCAGCAGTTCTGAACTCCGTCTGTTCTGTTCTTTTTTTTTTTTTCTTGTTATCTCCTCTTTCTCCAGCAATCGGAACAAAATGAGGAGAGGAGAAGAACTAAAATTAAAATAAATTACCAAAATGGTACTTTTCCGAAGCAATGGAAAACAGAAGCCGAAGAAGAATAAAGGCAGGATGACGATTCGGGGAGGGTACAGCGCCGCTTTTTACTGCTGTCTGTCACTCCACCGAAGGAGTTACAGCAGCACCAATACATTCCTAGAACATGGTACGTTTTGAGATCGTTGCTTCGCGATTCAAATATATTTATAAATATACAATTATTTTTATTTTTTTTTCTCGTGTTAAACAAGTAATCAACAAGTAATGGATGGATCAATCATCGTTTGTTTGTTTTTTTGTTCTAGTTCAATGACTTTTTTTCGCCCTTCTTTTTTTTTTATTGTTTTTCTTTATTCTCCTCCAACAGAAATCTTAAAATAAGAAAGAAGTCACCGCTCATAGAGAAGGACACCCTCAGTGTAAAGGTGTCTGTACACCCCACCCACCCCTACACACACACACATCGACTAGACCGAACGATAAGCCTCCCGCATTTTGGACGTTGGAGTTCACTGCAATAATTCTTATTAATCATAGCAATAGCTCTTATTAGTCATTGCAATATTATTATTTTAATTATTTACTATTTAAATATCTTATCTACTTATTTATTTTTCTTTAGCTGTCTGGAAAAGCAGTCGGAAGGGAAGGGGGTGCAAATCTTCTCGTCTCTTATTATCATTCTATTTTTTAGGCCCTCCTTGCCATCAGTGGAAAAACAATTATTTTTTTTTTATTCATTCATTTGAAGATGAACGGATCGCTGAGTGGAAACCAACCATGGTCTCCTTCCACCTCATTCTATTCGATGCCGAATAAAATTCAAGGCCAGAGCCGCAACGCCGCCGCACTCCTCACTGGGGAGACCACGTTACCACCACCAGGAAGCTCAATGGACGGTACTCGAGCATTGCGGCTTCCTCTCCATGAACGCAACGCCGAAGCACCACTGATAGAGGTGGAATCTCTCGTGCCGCTCGAAAACCAATACTTTCATGTGGAGGGACCTTCATTTCGAACCCGAGAGCGAACCACCACCACCACGAAGCGATCGAGGAGTGTGTGTGGGGCGCGGACTCCAACGAGTGCAACGCACACCGTAGTGGAGTCGCCTCCTCCCGTCTCTCGGCAGGGCAGTGCGGCGGAGCCAACAACGTTGATGGAAAGCGAAGGGACGAATCGCGAGCCGACACCCACGCCGTGCGCACCGAACACGGCGTCCCATCACCTTCCCCGCACTACCACCACCAAGGAAGTGGCTTCCGAACCAGCGCTGTTTCAGTGGACTCGACGTGGAATTTGGTGGGGGCGGCAATGCGCGGAGAGTGCGGTGGAGACGGCGATGCGGCAGACGGATGGGAAGCGATCCACCGGAGGGAACCCGGAGGAGGGTCCACTCCTGAGGTCTCTCGCAGGGATGGAGCCGAAAGTTTCGGTGGTGTTTGGTGGTGTCGCCACCTTGCAGCCGTCTGGTGCTGCCTCCTCCTCAATTCGTGCAACCACGAGACCACACGATGTCGGAGCCCCACTGGCGTCTACATCCGAGACAGACAACGCCTCTTCCGTGGTAGAGGAGTCGTTGGTTCGTTTTCATCCCTTCTTCAGCTTCACGCGGGAGGAGTACGACCAGGTGATGGGGCAGAAACCCTCCACTGCAGGTGTGCAGGTCGAAGGCTCCCCCACAGACAGTCCCTCCGCCTTTGCCTTTAACTTTGAGAGCTCCACCAAACTACTGTACTTGTACGAGCGATACGGCAACTTACTGCTCGTCCACGATCGATGGGACTACACGGATGCGTCGGGGGAGCGCGCAGTATCAGCCACGGGTTCTGCCGGTGCGGCAATACCGAGTGTGGAAGTGCTCACGGCACATTACCATCAGCTCACGTATCGCATCATGCAGTATCGTGTGTCGCTGTTGCAACATCTCTTAGCTGGCGGGAGCCGCGCTACTGCCGAGAAGAGTGGTACCGCAGCGCAGGAGGTGGCGTCACGGAGCACCGGCGCCACAGCCGGGATGCTGAAGTCAGCGGCAGCGCCATCCTCGACGGTAAAGTCGACTGCGGTCGAGCCAGCAATGCCTTCACACTCCTCGTCACAGCAGCACCGAACGCGATTTCGAGTAGGCACCATGGCGTCCGACGTCTCCACACATCCTCTTTTGACGTGCATGCAGAAGCACCCCTTGTTGAAGCCACCGCTACTGCAGCGCGTTACCAGAGCCAGCAGCACGGGTGGGAGTCCTTCGTTTATGGCGGAAGCGAAGACTGAGAGAATGAACGCGGGGCTCTCTCAGTCTGCCAACGGCCCCCCGCGTGGGGACGAAGGGGTGCCGCCACAGGAGCCACCACCGCCACAAGACGGGCCTTCCACACGCCAGATACGAGCCGAGGTCCTGGCGCTGCTGGCGCAGAATCCCTCCGCACGGGTGCAGCGCGCTGTCCCACGCGCCTCCGCCAGCCACGCACCACGAGTGGACCTCCGTCGTGCGGAGGATTCGGATTTGGACGGCCACAGCGCTTTCATTCGAACGACCGCCGCGGCGGAAGGGGTCCACGGGCCGGAGGAAGAGGAAGAGGATTGGAGAGTGGAAGAGGACTGGTCGCTGCTCCAGTGTCGTCGGCGGCAGCTGCGAGCGCTTTTACGTCTGGAATCAGCCTCCGATCTGACGGGGACGAATGCGTGGAAGTCCTTGGCAGCGTACGGCAAACGAGCGGAGGAGCTCCTGCAGCGGGCGGAGCACATTCTGCGGGGGGGCCGTGAGCCGGAGGAGTTCCGGCACCTCGCGGTCCGCTCCACACCGTCAGGGGTCGTGTGGGAAAGTATTGTTCGTCGTGTGGCCGCGTTGTATCTCCAGCACCAACACGACAACCGGCGGCCAGAGCCGGTGCCGGGGGACGAGGCGTCCTCCGAGCACTCGAAAGCGCCCCTCGCATCCGAGGCGTCGGAGGTGCTTCAACGCCATGAATTGGCGATACGGTGGGCGACGTCCATGTGCGGTGGCACCGCGTCGTCGGTCACGGGGTCCGCCTCGCGTCTTACTGCACTGCACTCTACGGGAGGCCCTCCTCTGTCTTGTGATGTGGCCGCGTTACCACCCGCAGAACTCTTTTCGTTGGACGGACTCTTCGCTCAGTGCCCTTCTACGCTCGCCGTCCCGTCCGCGACGACCGGTACCAAGACATCAGAGCCGCTAAAGAAGGAGGAGAAGGAAGAGGAGGAGGAGGAGGAGGGGACCCCGAGAGGAGACCTCTTCACGAGGAAACGGCAGAGCAGCAGCGCCACCGTCTCGGCAGAGTCGGTGCTACCACCCCGTCTCAAGAAGGTGAAGCTCGAGCCGAACACAACACCGGATTCTCCCGCAGTGACGATGACAGCGGTAAGGAGGGACCAGGACGACGCGGTGAGACGGCACACGATGCAGGATGCGCCGGCAGATGCAATGCCGCTCGTGAAAAGAGAACCCTCACACCCGTCTGCTTTAACACACCCTAGCAATGGCGGTCGAGGTCGCGGTCGCGGTCGAGGTCGAGGTCGAGGTCGTCCGAAAGGAAGTGGGCACCTTCAGCGAGCCGAAGCCGAAGCAGCGGCAGCACCTGCCGGAGCCGTGTGGACGTTTCCTTCCAATACTACTACAAGTCCTTTGAAGCTTGTGAAGGGGGAGGCAGACGTTGCGGCGAGCACGAGCGAGAGACTTCCGCCACGGCAGAGCAGCCGCACCACACCGCCGGATTCATCGTTGCTGGTGTCCTCACCTCCACCGGCCCGTTTAGCGTCCCCTCAACACGAAGCGGAGAAGGGAAAAAGAGTGAAGGATGGAAGAGAAGAGCCCGACGACGACGATGACGATGACGATGACGACGACGACGACGTGGAGAGCGTCGTGACACCGAAGCCAAATGAGGACAGCGCGCCGGTGGAGGGAATTCCTCGATCTCGGGGACGAAAGGGTCGTAAACCCTCCACCTCCGCCGCTTCCTTCAACCCTCGAGCTCGGATAGAGACGTCGCTCGGTGTGGCGTGCTTTGATGTCGAGGAGGAAGCTCCGGAGGCTTCTGCGGTGCTGGAGCACATGGCGCATGCGGGATGGCTCCTCTCCACCCCTTCTCCACTGCAGTTACCGAAAATCCTCAAACCGTTTTACACCGGCCTTCATCCCGATGTGTCACAGCCTTTGCCCGTGAAACACACGCTCGGTCTCGGGACGTCTCATCGCGCACGTGGAGGTGGTGGTGGTGGAGGGGGGTCCCCATCGAGTAGCGGTGCAGCGTCTCGAGCGGGAGGCCATCGCAGCGGTACGACCTCTTCCTTGACCAGTGCTGCAGAGGAGCGGCGGCCACACGGTCGAGGTCGATCCGCGCTGACGGGTCTGGAGGATCCCGCCGCCGCTCCTGCCATGCCCGTGAACACGGACGACGAGGACAGCGAGGAGATGGGACTGGCCCTCTCCCCCGAGGCACTGCGTCAGCTGAAGGCGGTCCACCACTCCGGGTGCTGCAACCGGTCCACCAATTTCTTGAGTGAGGTGCTGCTGCTGTCCATCCCCACCACCACCGCGGCGGTATTTGGCCCTTCCTCCACCGCTCGGTTCCGGGAGGTGGAGGAGCAGCTGGAGAAGTTCTTGTGGGAGCACCCCTTTGCCCTGATGGAGTCCGACCACCCCGCGGTACTGCAGCGCGTTGAGCGCATTCGAACCGCGCTGCTGCAGAGCCTTACCTGGAAGCGTTACCTCCAGCAGTGGAGCAGTCGTGTGGAGGCGCTAGAGAAACTCCGCCACGAGGTCGAGGAGGCGTATCAAACGTTAGAGACGGAACGGCACCGGCGAGAGGACCGAAAGCAGTGATTTGGGAACTCGCCACCGACGTCGTGGCCGCACGTCCAGCGATGAGAGGAGAGAGGAGAAAAATTCTGAACTGCAGAGACAAAAAAACAAAAAGAAACTGAACGAAACCCAAATTTAGAATGGATGATATTGTAATATTACATGTGCGAGGGGTTTAGATACCCTGGCCAGCCTCGAAGACAACGCTACGTTTGGGAGCCTGTGAGAATCACGCATGTGGTGCAACCACACGGCTTTGCATGGGGCGTGTGGCGGCCAGAAAACCGATGTAAAAACATCATTTTCTGAAGAGAAAAATACTGAAATTAACAGCTTCCATTTAACGTTTTGTGGTACGGCTAAACCCTTCAAAAGGTGAACATTGGTGCTACTCTGTTGGTCTCCTTCTCTCTCTCTTTTTTTTTTTTTTTTTTTGTATCATCTTTATTTATATTTTTAAAAAATACAAGTAGAATGGATTTTTAAAAAATAAAAAGTTGAGGGATCATCGTCAAGAAACACAATACTTAATACGACACCAATTTATACCCTTTTAAGCACGTACTTCCCTTACCTCCTTTACAGAGAAAAGGAGTGGAGGGGGGGGAGGGTGAGACTATCGTTCGGAATTCGTTAACGTTCTTCACAAGAAGCGATTTAAAAACGAAAGACGTTTCGTACTCTCAAAACCAAATTAAAAACAAGACCAACACTTGAGTTCAAGATCAAACACGAGTAGAAAATAAATATTACCCATCCTTCTCAAACGCTCATCACAGACAACTTTTTCTAACACATTTTTTAGCAGATCTACTTTTTTTCAAATTAAAATTAAAACATCCTCACAGCGTTGTAGTGTAGCAACCACGAAGCCATACGCGGAGCTGGAGGAGGTTATACGCCGACGTTTTTCTCACTTGACAATAACAAAATATAGCAGCGAGAGAGAGAGAGCGTTGGAACACACTCAAGCAGAAGTCCTTGGTTGTGTGGGCAATAAGGATCTCTCCTTCTTCAAAGAGGACACCCACCATAGGATACTATCACACTCACACCAATAAAGCACCAACGAAGAAGGTCAGCGAACCCATTCCTCACAGTAGTAACCGAGTTCGCCACGTTTTATCTCTTTCTTTTTTTAGAACTTCTCTTCCTTGCGTCGAGTTTTTGTTGTTCATTTTTTTTTTTCCCCTCACATGCACACGGCTTTATCTATCTATTGATCTGCATCGTATCTATATTTTTTTTTTCCTCTTTGCAGTACATACTTACGAGGGCTTGTATCTCCTGATGAAACCTCCTTGTACAGCCGCTGGTGTGACGGCGGTGGTCCGCCGCACGGGAGGTGGGCTGCAGTGCCTCGTGCGGCAGACTCGTCGTGTCTCCTCCACATTTGACATCGCCACCCGTCATCGCCGACTTCCTTCTTGTCGCTGTCTTTTTGGACGAAGGGGTGCGAGCTCCACTGCACAGCCGGGGGGGATTCCACCAACTCTTACCCGCTCCACGTCCTTCTCGACACCATCGCACCAAGTTTCCCCCACAACGCATTCCTCTCTCCCCAGTCGTAGAAGTCCTCCAGAAGAAAAGGACAAAAAAGACGCAGAGGCAGAAGAAGAACACTTAAAGGCGAACGTGCCGATCACGAGGGGGCCAAAGGCATCGCCACCCACACCGCAACGAAGCCGTAGACCGGTTACACTGTGGGAGAAGCCCAGCTATAGTGCGGAGGAGGTCGAGGAGGTGGTGCTGCTGCCGCTGATCGTTGGACTCGTTCCTTTCAGCCCTCAGGCGGTGCGCGTCTCGTTTGTGTACCAAGCGCTGCAGGGCTCGTGGAAAGAGCTCGTGCGGACCATCACCTCTGTGACGAAGATGGTGAATACTCGGTACCAACACGCACAACAAGATCAATATCTCCAGCAACACGAACGAACGAGCACTTCTCCTCTCCACGACAGCCCGGCACTGGACGAAAAAATAGAAGGGTCTTCTGTGTTTCACTCGCAAGGGAGTCCACCCACACGAAGTGACACTCGATGCCGCTGCAGTATCGTCGAGTTGGCGCCGAACACCCATAAATCGTCCAGTACGACACCCCCACGAGGAGGCGTGGACCTCGTCCAGATGGAGTCCTCCCGTACTGTGGAAGCTTCGTCCCAGACAGTGGTAAACGGGAGTGTGGACGTCGGAAGCAAGACAGCAGAGGAGGACGACGCTGAAGTAGTAGATATCGTGCGACAACGCCGACGTCTATGGTGGAAGTGCTGGAAGGAGGTGCTTCTCAGTTCAGCCCCCCTGTCGTCGCCTCTCTCACTGCCGTCACCACCAACTTGTGTGCGGCGCTCCATTGATGAGGCGGGTGGGACGCCATCTCCACCCTCACCGTTGCAGCAGCCTCCCCATCGGCTACGAGATGTGATCCGAGCCGCCGTGCTCTTGCACCCGCACCCCGCCCCCTCCTTCTCTTCAGAGCTGCCCTACTCGACTAGCGACAGCTCGTGGACGGACCGCATTCCCTTGAGTGTGGGAGACGTCCACCGCTTGTCGGAGGCAGTGCCAGCGGAGGGCCTCGCGACTGCCGCCACCGCAGAGGAGAAGGGGGGGGTCGAAAGGGGGGAGTTCTATTCGAATGATGAGCTGGCGAAATTGCAACGATTGTGGATGTTGGTCACTGCGGTGGTGGAGACAACGGCGGTGTCTCGTGCACGTCGGGTAGGTGCGGGGGGGGCCCCTGCTCCACGATCTACAGCGAAGGGGCCGGCGTCTTCTCCTGTGGAGTTGTCGGGGTGCCGTTTCGCCTCACAAGATTTCCCCTCTCAGGATTTCAGTGCGGCCGTGAGTGATAGCGCTGTCATGGCGATGGTCTACGAGATCCCACGTCAGATAGTTCGAGAGCGGCACGGCACGATGAGGAACTTCATCCAATCGCACATGGCGCTGTCCAGACAACACGAGTGGCTTATGGAGCACCAACATCAACTGGTTCATGACAGTGCCACTGCGAAGAAACAACGTCACGAAGACGAAGTCGTGGGTGACGTCACACCACCGATGTCCACACTCCCTCCTCCTTCGACACCTCCCCTTTCCTCTCCACACACGATCGCAGCCTGCCATTATTCCTCGCATCCGCTGCTGTACGCTGGACTTTTCCTTTCTCACGACGGGCTGTACATCACCCGTGCCGTAACGCGGCTGGAGGCGGGGGTGATGTTCTCCGTCTTCTACGAAGAAATCCCCACCACTCCCGACCCGATGGGACTGGCCGCTCCGTCCTCGGCGACACCGCAGCACCTGCGTCGGTGTCGCGTCAGTCCGTCGGAGCAGTCACCTCCCCTCGGTGCGTCACCTCCGACGGAGCACCACCATCGCCACACGGGGAGCGCGCCAGAACTGTCGGACCCGACGGCTTCTCGGCGTCGAGCAGACGAGGACGAAGACGATGACGACGACGAGCTCGAGGAGGAGGAGCCGCAGGTACGCGATCCTCGAATTCAGTTGTGTGAGGAAGACCCGTTATGGGCCCTGCCGCCGGACTCCCCGTCCCCTCTGGGCTCCTCGCGAAGAGCGAACCACGGGACGGGCGGTACGCTTCACCTCCAGGGTGGGATCCCTCAGAACTTTCAGGCCGCGTGGGAGGCGGCACAGCAGCGTCATTTGCAACAGCAAATGCGAGAACGCGAGCGAAAGCGACGTCGTGCGCTGGGTCTGTCGAAGAAGGGCGGGACGGGTTCGCTGAACAGTTTCGCCACGAAGAAAATTTTTCAGTGTCGACCGCTGGTGGAGGTGGAGTCCCTGCTGGAGTGCAGCCTCAGCCCTTCCTTGGACTCCCTCGGACCGAACGACGAGACGGTGCCTGACTCCACGAAGGCAGCGGCCGACGCTGTGGTTCCCGACGACGGACCCTCCGCTGGGACGAATATTTTCAGTCCGGAGATGCTCTTACCCGTTTTGCCGTCCTTCTTTGTGCCGCTGCACTTGCTGGGCCCTCGACTCCCCCAGGGCTACACCCCCGCTCACGTTCGAGAACTCTTTGGACGGATGGTCAAACATGTGGAGATGGTTGCCCTACCACCTCTCTCCGCAGCAGCGACCACTTCCCGAGAGAGTGGCGTCTACCTGCGATTACACGAAGGCCTGCGAGAGAGTACGGAACGCGTGGTGCACTTTGCCTCGCCCGCGAACTGGTCGGAGGTGTTTCACATCCATCAAGCACCGGACTACCGAGCCTATCGTCCGGATCCGTCGTTGATTAATGTGTTTAAGGCCTTGTTTATGGTACGAGTTCCATGCGACGAGAAGGAGCGCGCGTCTCACCGCCCCCCCTCCACCTCGAGTAGCAGTGCTGAAGCTGCTCGGAGAAGAGAGACGAATCCAACGACGTCACCGCCGTCGTCTCGGCGCCGAATGCAGTGGGTGCTTCACAATGAATGGCTTTCGCTGCGGGAGATGATGGAACGGGCTCCGCAGCCGGTGCGGGATGCCCTGCTGCCCCTTCGCGCCTCGCACACGCTGCTCTTCTTTGCTCAAATGCAGCATCACTTTCAGTTCACTCCGGATAAAGGCGGCTTTGTGCGCCTCGCGGGGAACACGGCGGCCCTCGCACCGCTGCGGAATGTGCGCATCGCCACGTCCTCGCCTCTGGTGTCGTCGTCGTCGTGCGACCCTCACGTCAAGGACGAGAAGGAGAAGACGGTAGTCGAAGCGGAGGCGGAAGGGGTGCTGGAAGTACCGGAGGCTGCGGTTCGCTTAGGGATTCTTGGCCCTGTGCGCGTCCTCCCCGGCGATGCACCGCCTCGTGGCTCGGGGTGGCCGCTGCCGGGCGTGATGGTGACGGGACTCGGACGGCACAACAGCCCCACCCCCCTCGCCGTCTCGGAGGTCGCCGCTCTGCTGCAGCAGCACAGCGGCTGCGTCTACGTCTCGGAGCTTGAGTCGTCCCGCACCTGGGGCGGCCCCAGTGCGGCGTACGAAGCCCAGCAGATGCAGCACTCCATGAGGGCGAAGAAGGAGGGTGAAGCGGCGGACGCGCCTCACACGTCGTCTCCACCACCACCACCACCACCGTCTTCCCCGTTATTGCGTTACTTGGTGCAATCCGCGTCTGGGATGGCGCGACGGGGGGGCGGGGCGCCGGGTTCGTCTTCCTCGTTACTTCTCTCGGATTACACCAAGCGGGAGATTCTTCACTACTACGGCTCTCTGCGCTGTTTCTTGGCGTGTCATCACGGGGAAGTGTTCTCTCTCCGCGTTTCACCGCTCCCTCCACCACCTCCTCCTTCCTCCTCGGAGGAGGAGCCACACGGTGCGGGAAGTCGTCAAGGCGTGTTCTCATCGCTCTCGCCTGCGATCCGACGTCGACTCCGGGAAGAGCAACAAGCAGCCGAGGAGGAGGTGCAGCGACGCGCGAGCCGGAGCGATTCCACCCAGCGTGCGGTGTCGAACAGCTCCTCTCTCGCTTCTGCTTCTACCGCACGTGGTTTCTCCCGCACCGCCGCACGGCACGACGAGGACGTCGAGGAGGCGGACTTTGCGCAGCAGGTACCCGCCGCAGCGCTCCTCCACACCTCCACTGCCACGATATCGGTGCCGCTCCCTCCTCCAGGGGTGTTGCTGGCATCGGGCCGCTCGTTGCGTTCGGTGGACGTTCACATACTGGATTCGCCGAATCTGATGGTGGAGCTATGGAGTACGTACGAGGCCCGACAAGCGAGTACGAAGGCAGCGGCAGCGGCAGCGTCGGGGAGTTCCTTCAGTGATGGTCTTTCCGGTGTGGGATCGGCCGGGGGCGGGTCACCGAGTAGCGTCGCGGTGGCGGGGGGTCGACTCCTCTCCACCGCAGCGTTGTCCGGCCTTACGCTGGAGCAGCAGCTCGAGTACGCCTACTCGATTCGAGACCGCCGTCGCATTCAGAAATTACGCCGTCAGATCGCCCAACGCAACGATCCCGAAGCCGCCTTCACCGACACGGAGGTTCTCTTCGAGGCCTTTCGGCGCTACGTGCCACCGAAGAAGCACATTTCCCTGCGCTTTCTCCTCCGTCATCTCCCCAGCAGTATCACCGATTTCCTCCCCTCCAACCTCACGACGTGGCTGAAGCGGTTTGAGACGCAAGGGAAAATTCAGTTGTTCGAGTTTCGCTATCGGCATCATCTTCATGTGCAGCAGCCGGGTTTGCCGCTGCCTGACGGTGCGCTGCGGAAGACCTTCACCGATGACGAGCTGGTGCGCATCGTCGCGGCGGATATTCAGCAGCGCCACCCTCGACCCGCTCGAATGTCCTTTCTGTACGGATTGCTCCCGATGGGTGCCAAGGAAGTGCTTCGCTCGCGGCACAAGACCCTGCAGACGTTTCTCATGAAGTACCCGGAGCATTTTATCATCATCGCCGAGAGCAAGAGCGAACGCGGGTCGATCGTTCGGCTGCTGAACCCACCCCCGCCTCCTTCCTCCTCCTCCACTGCTGCGGGTGGTGTGTGGCACGAGTCGTCTGGCGCTGCAGCGGGTTGGGCAGACGGCCCGTCAGAAGCCGAACTGCAGGCGTTCGAGGCGGAGGAGAAGGAAATGGTCTTGAAGGAGTTGAATGACGACCTGAAGAGCTCCATGCGCTGGAATTAACCCAAAACACTAATAATAATTGAAAATAATAAAAAAATGATGTTTATCGATGTTGAATGTTCTTCTCCTTCATCGAACTTAAACCAAAGTTTATCTGTGCGAAGCGTCGAAGCAGAGGTGGCGGGTGATAATAGCCTGAAGTTATCTCCATCTGCTCGTTCTTTGGTGGTCTGTGTGAATTTCTTCGTAACAAAACACAAATTTTTGTCCTTTCGTCTACTTTTTTTTTTTTTTTTTTTTTGGAGAGGCAGTACACCCGTACGAAACTCCTAGAGACGGCACTCTCTATTCACATTATTACTATTATTATTACGATATTATTATTATTGTGAGTGATTATTTGTTCGCTGATGTCCGCAGAGGCACCTCAATCGGATGATGTGGTCTTTGAGAACGGCGAGCCGGCGTATGAAGGCACTCTCCTCACCAAGTGTTTCAAGGAGCACGGCAATGGGCTTCTCTTTCGAATCGTGAATGAAGAGCACAAGATTTGGGCCTTCTACAACGACACGACGACGTACGATATGGTGGTGCGAGTGACGTTTGCCAAGGGTAGCGTCATTGAGGTCCCAGAGGGCTCCCTCACCACCATCACGCAGGACCCTGAGACGGAGGAGTGCACGTGTGAGGTGATCGTGAAGCCCACCAAGACGGAGCTCTTTATTCGCGGTGAGCCACTCCTCCCAAAGATTCACTACGAGACCATCCCACACGTCCCTGGAGAGGAGGAGGAAGAGGGGGCGTCAACGTAAACCACCCCTCCCGACCACAACACAACTCTCTGCACCATCACATAGTGGATACAACCATCGTCTGGGGGGAGATCGCTAGTATAGCTGAAGGGGTGTAGTCGAAGCCCTCCACCCCCCATCGAGCAGATGCATTCGATCGAATATATAGACACATCAAAAAACAAGACTGACGGGAAATGATCTCGAACAAACGAAAGAGGTCTCACAAAAGTGAGAGAGTGAGAAGGGAAGCGGGAAAAAATAGTAAAACAAAACACACAACTGTTATTATTATTATTGGTGTGGGTTCGGATGGTTCTATTTGATTGCTGAGAACTCCAAGGAAAGGAGTTCAGGTTTAAACATAAAAGAGTCATTATTACTTGATTACTTTCTACGTTGCGGTTGACTATCTTTTCTTTTCTTTGTTGTTATTTTTTTGAATGTTGTTTCACTCTCTATTATTACATTCTCGTTCTCTCTTCCATCAATACTTTTTTCTTCCTAAGCAAACCTTCAAAGACATTATTATTATTTTTTCTCTCAACCCTCTAAACCATGTCCAGTGAGACCATCGTGTACGAAAACGGTAAGCCCACGTACGAGGGCCAGACCATCATCAAGTGCTTCAAAGACAACGGCAACGGTCTTCTGTTCCGAATTGTCAATGACGAGGACAAGGTCTGGGCCTTCTACAACGACACGATGAACTACAACATGATTGTCAAGGTAACGTTCGGCAAGGACAGCGAGATCGAGCCCGCTGGCAAGACCACGATGGACCGTGACACTGAGACGGGGGAGTACAAGTGCGAAGTGGTTGTAGCACCGACCGAAACTGAACTCTTTATCCGAGGCGTCCCGAACGGCTTCAAGATCTGTTATGAGGCGAATCCCAACATGAATAAATAACACCAGCAACAACAAAACAAAAAATGAAAAAGAGATAATAATAATAATAAAAAACTTCTTTTTTGCTTCTTCTTTTCTATTGATTATTCATGTGTATAAACCAAATAAAGATGATGAAGGGCGGAAAAGGAACACAACAGATCCAATGATGAAAAACCTAAAAGATATTCGTCCTTATTGTGTCGTATGGAGAGAGAGAGAGAGACTCAGTACGTGTGTTTGTGTGTTTTCCCTATAACTTAGAGAGAGAGAGAGGAATCGCACACATTAGGAGACAAATATAAGTACATATATATATATATTACCATTTTTGCTTCAAAACAAACAAAAAATACATTTTAAAAGAAGTATCTGGAAAAAAAAAAGATCTGTGTTCACTCTCTCCTACCATACGAGCAATAAAGGACTGAAAAATAATAAAACAACACAACCGAAAGAAGTGTTGAATGTTTGGGAAGACTTCTTCTCCTTATTCTTTTGTTTTGTTATTTATTTATTTTGGTCGTTTCTGAGCCTTTTTATAGAAAAACATCAACAGCGCCAACAACATAAGTTCGCTTTTATAATTAAAAAAAAAGGAATATCATTAAAAAAAAAACAAGAAAAACTTACTTAGATTCGCTGTGGCAGAGTAACGGAAGAGAACAACTAGTGTAGTTCCGCTTCTCGATGCCAAAAGAAACACAATTTTTTTTTCTTCTTATTTTAGTGTTTTGCATTCATTAACTTCTGTTGGGTGTTGTGTTTTTTTGTTGCTTTTGTTTGTGACGTGAAAATAAAGAGGAATCAAGAAAAATATCCACAACAGCAAAAGAGAAGAGAGAATCGTAAGAGAGGGGGTGCAACTACGTCATTATTATCAGTCTTTCGTGTCTTTTGTGAGAGTTTGGTTTCCATTCCATGCACTTTTTCTCTGTATAATCGGAGAGGATATCTCTTCTTTTTTTTTTTCTCTCATTCCTTATTTATCTCTCTTCCCTCTTCATATTCATTCAACACTTTAAAAGACAAACTTACTTATTTGGCAACCCCACACACACACACACACACACACACCTCTTTAGTATTAGCATTCACAACTAACTTTAGTCAACCCCAAAGCAAAAAAGAACAAAATGAGCGCGCCCGCAAACGACGACATTGTTTTCTTGAACGGGGCGCCGGCCTTTCTGGAGGCCGATGAGGTGCACCCGTGCTTCCGCGGCAAGGCAAACGGCCTTCTGTTTCGCATGGTCTCGCACAGCAGCCACACGTGGGCCTTCTACAACGACACGACGGACTTCATCATGAAGATTCGCTACGAGTTTGGAGAAGACTCACACGATATCCAGGCGCTAGGCAATACCCACTTGTCTCGAACCAGCCACGCCTGCACCTGCACCCTGGTAGTGGGACCGCTGGAGACGGGCATGTTTATAAAGGGACGTCCCACTCGTATTCTGAACGCAGACTTTGAAGCAAAGGCACTGGAATAAGGAGTAAACGAGCTAGAGCGAGTGGGAGAACGAGGAAAGGGGAGTGAATAGGTGATAAAAGAGTGAGTTGTGAGGTGGAACTAGCTCTCTCTCTTTCTCGGTGTTTGTTTGGTGGCGTTTTTTTGGTTTTGGTTCTCCATCTCTTTTTTCTTTTCTTTTTTGCCGTTTCATCAGAATATCTATATTTTTCCGTTCCCCTCCCTTGTTTCTTTTCTCTTTTTTTATGTGCTTCTGTGTGATGGATGT
Source organism: Vickermania spadyakhi (assembly GCA_030849815.1). Taxonomy (NCBI): domain Eukaryota; phylum Euglenozoa; class Kinetoplastea; order Trypanosomatida; family Trypanosomatidae; genus Vickermania; species Vickermania spadyakhi. The sequence continues at coordinate 24,060 of JASAOA010001742.1, forward strand.
TACACCGGAGAAGGACATTTTTCTTTCTGTATGGTTGCGGAGTTCTTAGATCCTCTGCAGGCTTCTTTTTGGCACAACCAGCTTTGATTCTGGTGTTCCTCGCGTTCTCTGTTGTGGGGACAGAATCCTCGGTTTCATGGTTGCCACGGGTTTGTTTTATGGCAATAATGACAAAAAAAAAAAAAAAAAAAAGAGAGAGAGAGAGAAGAAACAAAGGTGTATTTTTCATTTATTTTTTTAAGAGCGGGAAAAATCAATGACAATCCATCGTGTATTGAACTCCAAACAAACAACTAACGAGTGATCGATAAGAGCAACAGAGAGAGAAGGGGGTGGATCTTTATCTTGTCGCCGTCGACGTATGCACTTGTAAATGTTTTTTTTTTTCTTGAGCTGAATGAGGATTGTATTGACGACTTCTTTGTGGTCGTATCGATTCTGGCGCTATTCGCTTCAATGCCCCTCTTTTTTTTTTCTTCTCGTTTTTCCTTTGGACTTTTTGTTCGCTCTTTCTGTCTTTTCGTGTGTAGTTTGACGCCCGTTGGTCTTTCTTACTCTCATTTTGTGTACTCCCGTGCGAATAGCCATTCAAAAAATCACAAAAGCAAACGCACTCTCTTTTCCTTTTTTTTTATTTTTTTTGAAGTAAGACAATTTTTTTTTTCTTTTTCAAAAGATCTTTTCACCGCGCTGCTTCGCTGCTTGTACTATCCCACTGAATCACTTTTACAATCTCTTCTCGAAACAGATTTTGAATCCTTTATTATTTCACTCTTTTAAAAAGCAATGAACCGCATGACGCCCCACCAACAGAAGAGTGGCTCTATTTCCGCCGCCAGTGCCTCGAAGAGTCATGGGCAGGGGGCAATGGCGGGCGCGGGGGCAAACCACCACCCGCAGATGCAGGTCAGCTTCGAGAACGGCCAGCCCACCTTCCAGGGCACCATGATCTCGCCGTGCTTCAAGGAAAACGGCAACGGGCTGCTGTTCCGTGTCATTGATCAGACGACCAAGACGTGGGCCTTCTACAACGACACCATCATCTACTCCATGATTGTGCGGTACGTGTTCGGAGCAAACAGCCAGATCGAGATGCTGGGCAATACGGAGATGGAGCGCGACGCCGAAACCGGTGAGTACAAGTGTGAGCTGACGATTGAGCCTCTGCAGACCGAAATGTTCATTTGTGGGACCCCTAACGGGTTTAGGGTGAACTTTGAGGCGGTGCCTGTGGTGATGCCCTAAGTTCAGCTTCTTGCTGCTGCTGTATCGTGATCGCTCTTTCACAACACACGAAATACAAAATAGAGAAACGATGAAAAAAAAAAAAATTGAAAGACGGAAGAGAGCAATCTCCAAATCAACGAACCATTCCATTAAAAAATGATAATGTAAAGAGAACAATAGAAAGAGAAGAGTAATGGTGTCGAGAGCATTTATGAACAACGAAGCGAAGAAGAAGAGAGAGAGAGAAGTCTTCGCGAAGGGGAAGGTATTGTTCGGCTCCTTCTGAAGGATTCCTTTGTGTGTAACACAGCGTCTCCTAGGAGCTTTTCTTTTTGTGTGTATTATTTTTTTTTTGCTCTTCATTTATGTATTTATTCCTTCCTCCTCTCCCTTTAGATATTTTTATCCGTTGCGGAAGTTCGATGGATGTGTGCGTGTGAGAGGATGGAACGAGACCTCTGCATCCATATCTGTAATGCTGCTGCCGGATCACCACTTCTTTCACATGTGTTTCTCATTCTTATTCTGATATGGAGAACGAAGATAAGTAGATGAGGACGACTCCTTTGTACATAGATGTGACGGTGGTGTGTTCTGTTCCGTTAACTTCACATTTCCTCTCTCTTTTTTTTGGTCATTGTTCCGCTTACCTCTCTGTTAGTGATGGGGGACCGCGTGTGTGTGGGCTGCGCGTGTTTGATGGTTTATCTGGAGACACACTCTGTATTAATTTTTTCAGCGCGCTCTAACCCATTATTTTTTTTTTTTTCTCGCTCTCTACTTTAAAGAAAAACAATAAAATAAAATAAAAAACACACATAATTCATTGTCAATGCATCTGTCTCATTCATTCCTTTTCTCTTCTTCGTATGAAGTCCTCTTTAGCTGTACTCGGAGAAGGGCATCTGAACGTTTTCATCTCGTTCCTCCTCTGAATACGAGACGATGTCCGCCTCCACTATTATCATATATTTTTTCTTTTTCTCTATTTTTAAAGGGTTTTGACTCCCTCGTGGCATTTAAGGGAAAAAAAATTATTATTTTTTTTTTGTAGAGGATTTCGGAGTAGAACACAGGAATCGATGGTGGCGTTCACAACCGTTATTCCACACAGCCGTCCTGCAGACGATGTGAACCACCTTTTAGTTCCTGTATTTTATAGAAGGAGAATTCGGAAGAAAAAAAAAAAGACAGGATCCTATTCCATTTGCCAACAGAAAAAATGCAATAATTAAAAATCAATACATAAAAGTAAAGTCGTGCTGTCGCATCACGTGTGCCAACGCTGACACACATGATGGTGTGGTGATGTCAAAGGTCTTCCTTCCTCTCACACAGTGGATGCTCTGCACTTCAATGTGTTCTTCTCTCTCTCTCTCTTTGCTTTTTTTTTTTTTTTTCCTTCGCTAGTTACTGAAAAGGATTTCATTTTCCAGCTATTTATTGATTTAGTTTTGTTTAGTGAACAACAACAACACACAAACGCAACGCAAAAATGCCGCCGAAAAATGCAATGGGAAATCTCCACGCTGGTCCGATGACCGGAAACACCGCACCTGGCAATCGAGGGGTAAGTGTACCCGAGGTCAGCTTCGAGAACGGCCAGCCCACCTTCCAGGGCACCATGATCTCGCCGTGCTTCAAGGAAAACGGCAACGGGCTGCTGTTCCGTGTCATTGATCAGACGACCAAGACGTGGGCCTTCTACAACGACACTATCATCTACTCCATGATTGTGCGGTACGTGTTCGGTGCGAAGAGCCAGATCGAGATGCTGGGCAATACGGAGATGGAGCGCGACGCCGAAACCGGTGAGTACAAGTGTGAGCTGACGATTGAGCCTCTGCAGACCGAAATGTTCATTCGCGGGACCCCTAACGGGTTTAGGGTGAACTTTGAGGCGGTGCCTGTGGTGATGCCCTAAGTTCAGCTTCTGCTGCTGCTGTATCGTGATTGAGCTATCTGAATAAGTGATTTTTCTTTTTGTACACTATATTTTTTTGTTGTTTGACGGTTTTGTGAAGTATTATTATTATTATTATTATTATTATTATCATTATTATTGTATGTCCGTGAATGTTGATGTCTTTTTTAATGGCTTTTTCTGTTTATGTTTTTTTCACTTCACCACTCTGCCATAATAAGTCGAGAAGTATATTGGTACAAAATGAAACGTAGAGCGGTACGGTGGAGCTTGTCGGACAACCAACCCAAAGAAACCAAAGAAAACAACTTGGACGTAGAGGCGCGAGACGGGACTGATTGCGAGTAATAAAAGCATTTGTCGCATCAACTGAGAAGCCGATGAGACCTTCAATCAACCATTTCGTACAAGGAAACCCCCAAAATTCATTAATTAACTTAAATATCAATAATAATAATAATGTGCCTGCACCCTGTGGGCGGGGATGTACCTAATATCATCATCATCAACACTGTCACTCACCCTCTGCCTATGTGAATATAGAAGGACTAATAAGATATACATTTAAAAAATAAAAAATAAAAAAGAGTTCGACACGCCAGTGTATCCATGCTGCTGGGAGATCTTGTTGTAAGGATAGCCATCATAAAGAATTGAATCAAAGAAGATGGAAATGGTGAAAACGGTGGTTTGAACCAGGATACATTTGTTGGAGCCCGACGAAACGCTGCTTCTCATTTCTTTCTAAGACCATGCTGTGACTGAGTGAGTGAGTGAGAACAACCCTAGTGAGTTCCTTCTATTTTTATTATTCTTTCTTTTATGTGTGTGGCTCACAGACTTCATCTTTATTTATTAATTTTTCTTTCTGTGTTGTGTGTGCGTGTGTGTTCATTATTTATTCGTTAGTGGTGGTGTGCCACTCTATCACTTGTCACGCTTCACTATTGAAAAAATAAAAATGTATTTGTATTAATATTATCATTTATTTTTTACTTTTACCAATTTGGTTGGCTCCTCTATTCGATTCTGCCAGCTCTGCACGAGTGACACATGTATCTCTGTTTTCAGTCCATTCTCTGTTGTTTTTTTTTTTTTATGTTGTGGTTTTCGGTGATGGTGCACGCTTGACGTGGAAAGACTGCAAATGAAAAACAAATAAATCATCCTATGAAAGAAATAGAAACAACAACAAAAGATGAATAGCGTTAAGGTCTAGGGTTAGGGTAACGCAAGGAAGTAGAGAAAGGAATGATAGTGAGGATAAAAGAACTATGGAGCCGGAGTAGTCGAGCCACCAGGAAACAGATGTAGGTGTAGCACACGGGTTAGCCTTCTCAGATCTTTTGAACCTGAGAAGATGCGAGCGGTATTGTACGGGGAGAGAGATTCCAGTTGTTGTTTTTTTCACTGTAAAACCCGATGAAACCTCTCCACGAATTAAAGGATTACATAGTACTAAAAGAACAGTGGTTACCTGAAATGAGAAACTCCTATCCTGTAGAGAACGACAGTGAAGAGCTGTATTTCTGTATGTGTCTCTCTTTTAAATATATATATATATATTTGTTTCTCATTTTTTTTTGTATTTTTTTCTACTTTTTTTTTGTTGTTGATTATGTGAATCACACACACACACACACTTATCTCATTGCGCATCACAACTAAACGAAACGTATAGCTTCCATACTATACGTTTTTTTTTTTTTTTCATTGATTCATCCCTGTACACTTCTCTGCGTTAAAATTGTCATCTCTGTGTCTATCTGTACGTGTGAAAGTGTCTATTTTTACTTTCTCCTTTTGTCCGCCTCTTCTTTTTTTTCTTTTTCTTCGTTTTATTGTTAAGAAGCGCAGAAAAATAGTAAATCACTCGTCTCTTTTATACTCATCTCCAGCGCACATACACATCTCCCTTTGATAAAGGGGGGGCCGCCACTACTCGTCGCACACACACGGTTCAAGGCTCACGGCTCAAAAACGTAACGCAAACCCTCCGCTCCCGCAGAGTCCCCCGATTAACAGAGAGAGAGAAAGCGAGCGAGCGATCGCAATATTAGGAGAACGCATGGCCGACGAGTTTGTCCTCCGCGGTGTGCTCGGCGCTCATTGCTTCGATGAGGAACAAATTCGATGGGAGACCGCTGCGAAAGTGCAGGCCGCCGCGCACCCCGACGCGCTAGCCGATGCGGCAGCGCTACGGAAGGCAGCGGAGACGTTCCGAGTGGCGGAGGCGCACCTGGAGTCGCTTCGTCGAGCGCTCAGTGAGCGGCACACCGCTCTGGTGCAGCAGGAAGTGCGTGTCCGAACGGGTAAATCCTCCTCCACCCCCACCCCATCGTCGGCGGAGGGCGGGCGGGCTGCCAACGATGGGGAGGCGGACCCACATGCCGTGCTTTCCCTAGAGGCGCTCGGCTTTCGGCTCAAGCAAGCCGAACGCGACGCAGCGCAGAAGGAGAACGCGTGGCTCACGCTTCAGGAACGAGTGCACGAGAGGGCGTCTGCCCGGTATCGAAGCGCGCTCGACGCACAACGTCGGGAAGCGGCACAAGCAAAGCAAGAGGCGGAGGCGATGCGCGCTGCAGCGGTGGTGCGCCACGCCACTCGACAGACCGCATCGGCATCCTCGCGTCTAGTCGCTCCTGCGGTAGGCCGCACGGAGATCGCCCCACCCAATGGAGCGATGGTGGGCCGCAGCAGCCGGAGAGCCCTGAAGGACGACGAGGCGGTGAGTGCTTCGGCGGCAACACCAACAACAACGAGTGAGAGTCGTCCTGTCGTCCGGATCAATGGAATTCCGATCAAACCCTTGTCTCAGTTACCTACTGGACCTTCCCATTCTGCGAATAATAATAATAATAATTATATTCATCCTAATGATAATACTAGTCGGAGTCCGGTTCCTTCGACACGATCCGCCGCTGCGCCTCGTCCACAGTCACTGCTGGAATACCGGGGTGGCGAGCTCTTACCCAACTTATATCGCGTGCAAGTCCGAAAGACCAAACACGTCCGCTACGAGGACGATACCGACCTCGAGGCCTTCTCTGCACGTTTAGAGAAGCGCGCTCGATTGGAGGAGGCGGCGGTGGTGTTGCAACAGGAACAACAGGAGACGCTCGCCCACACGCTGGAGGAGAATCTCCCTTTGGTGGCGGGCCGAGCGCGGAGTGAGGACACGGTAGTAGCACCACCTCTCTCTGCCTCTGCGACCTCCAGCACCGTCTCTGGTTGGCAGCCCACTGAGGTGTTCGATGTGGATGCCTTGATGGAAGCCGACGATGAAGTCGAGGTGGAGGAATTGCTACAAGGCGTTGCGCAGCGAACGCATTCGATGCGATCGTCTTCAATGATGGAGGAACATCCCCGTAAGCCAGAGCTGTCCTCTGAGGGACCCGAACGTACTCCGACACCACGAGGCCGCCGGGGTGGAGAAGACGCCAACGTCGAAGGTCCGCACGGCACTTCCAGTGCTTCGGCGAGGGTCTCCAGCTCGACGCGAGATGCCACAGCCGCAGCAGCGGAAGGGGGTGGTCCTCGTGTTGTTGGACCGGAGGTGGTGACGCTGGCGGAAGGCATTCGCATGCCCGCCTCGATCTACGCTCGTCTGCTCGATTTTCAGCAGGAGGGGGTGCAGTGGCTGGTGCAGCTGCATCTGCGCCGCTCCGGTGGGATTCTCGGCGACGAAATGGGGCTCGGGAAAACAATACAGATCGCGTCGATGTTGTGCGCGTTGAGCCACTCGCATCAACTCTTCGGTCCCGTGTTGCTGGTCGCGCCCGTGTCCGTGCTGCAGCAGTGGGTCATTGAGCTCCATCGATGGTCGCCTAAAACGCGTGTTGTGGTGCTGCACAGCGCTGCGGGATCATCAATGTCGTCCTCCCCGGCGAAGATGGTCGAGATGGTGCGCGGGACGACCAACACGGTGCTGCTCACCACCTTTGCGAGTCTGCGACGGCACTGCGAAGTGTTGCAGCGGGCGGGCTTTCACTACGTGATCCTGGATGAGGGTCACAAGATCAGCAACGCGGCTGCGGGGGTCACCATCGCGGCGAAGTCCTTCGCCACTCCGCATCGGCTGCTGCTGACGGGCACGCCGATACAGAACTCCCTCAAGGAGCTGTGGTGCTTGTTTGACTTTGTGTCACCAGGGATGCTGGGGACCCTCAACGCCTTCACCTCCGAGTTCGTGGAAGTCATCTCGTCGAGCAAAAACCCACGCGCCACGCGCCTGGTCCTCTCGGAGGCGGTGGAGGCAGCAAAGGTGCTTCAAAACCGCATCGCTCCATTTCTACTGCGTCGGTTGAAGCGGCAAGTGAATGCACAGCTCCCTGAAAAGTACGAGCGCGTCATTTACGTTCCCCTCAGTGAGGAGCAGCTCGACGCGTACGTGTGTCTGCTCGCCTCGACGTCGGTGCAGCGGCTCATCGCGCAACTGTCGTCTTTTCAGGCCTTGTCGGGTCGTCTGGATCGAGATTTTCGAGATGCCGCCGGCTCCCTGCACGTCGCGGGCCGGCAATTCCACGTGGCCGACAAATCAAAGCAATCGCATCTCCGCTTCGAGTCGTTCCGTATAATGCTTCGCTTACGACAAGTATGCAACCATGTGGATATCTACCGGCACTTAGCCGAAGGGGGAGGAGAGGAGGACGTGGAGGGACGAAACAGCTGCCGCAGCCGCGGCACACCGCAGGAAGCGAGAAACGCTCGGACGGGCGTGAGTTTCCGCAGTAATCTCCCTCCACGCCTAGAAGGCAGTGGGAAGCTGCAGACGCTTCAGTTGATGTTGTTGGAGTGGAAACGGGGCCAGCATCGGGTGCTCGTCTTTTCGCAGAGTCGAATGATGTTAGACATCATTGAGAACCTCATGGAGACAGACGGGCATCGGTACATTCGCATGGACGGCACGACCCCGGTGACCCAACGCCAGGAAATGATGGACATCTTCAACCAAGACGCCAGCATTTTTGTCGCGTTGCTCACCACCCGCACTGGCGGTGTGGGCGTGAATCTCACCGGAGCGGACCGCGTGGTGATCTTCGATCCGGACTGGAATCCAACCACCGACGCGCAGGCGAGGGAACGCTCCTGGCGTGTGGGGCAGCGGCGCGACGTGTGTGTGTACCGCCTCATCACCCTTGGCACCGTCGAGGAATTTGTGTTGAAGCGCCAGCTCGCGAAGAGTTACGTCACCGACAAGGTCCTCCGAGATTCGTCGTACCAGCGCTTCTTCCACCAGGAGTCGTTTATCGAAGGGATGTTGCTCGGGGCCTCTTACGACGAGCGCGTCGCGATGCGGCACAAGCATGTTTTACTGCACCGCGATCCTGCGGTGTGTGAGCGCGAGCGACAGCGGCACCTCCAGCACAGCCCCCGTACGAACCAGTCCGGGGAGGGACTGCTCCTCCAGCCCGAGGACCTCGACGGCGGTGGTGGCGGAGGAGATCCTTCTTCGCCTTCCTTCGCTTCTTCTCTACCGATCGCCGGTAGGGAGGTCGTGGTGAATTTCGATGAGTTTGGGGTGGAAGCCCCGGAGGCTTTCTCTGACGGATCGCCCACGACCTCGACCTCGACGACGACGGGTGCGCAGGCGGTGTACGCCCAGCTGGTCGAGGAAGTGGTCCGTGGCGCCGAAGCGGGTGCGACAACGGAGGAGGAGGTCTTGTCGCCCTCTAGCTCGTTCCCCGGCTCGCCGCGTGCTGCGGGTGGGCACGCGTGTGGGGTGAGCTCCCCTACTGGAGCGGGGGAGTGTCTTTCTGTGCTGCAAAACTTGGTCGATGGTGCGAGTGTGCACGAGCCCGTGGACCAGATCACACAGCGACTCGCTGCGGCGCAAGCGGCGCGGCGGATGCAGCGCGTGCTCGAAACATCCGCGTCCGCGTCTGGACAACGGACCCCCGGGATCACCCCACCGATCGCACCAGGGCGTGGACGAGCTCTTCCGCCGGACAGTAGTAGGAGGTCTGGTCGGCGTCGGGGTTAAAAGGGAGGGCTGCAAGGAACGGAACACGACTGCGGACTCGATAGCCTCTGAAAGCCACTCACCCGCAGCGTGATTATTAGGCATGCAGCGTGCACACAAGGCAGAAATACTCGGATACTGTGCGGCACGGCCCTATGAATATATGTGTTTTTCTTTTCTTCTAAATTTATTGTTGTTGTTGTTCTCTCTCCTCCTTACGTGTATACATTTTTTGTAGGAGCATTGCAAAGTATTTCTCATAATCAACCCCATCCCACTAATGCACATCACCTCATTTCCGGATTGGGGGTTCAACCGTTTCAACGACTGCGGAGGCGATTCTGTTCAGACGATTGGTAAAAATGGATCTCGTCTTTCTTCTCTCTTGTTATTTCCTATTGCTTTTTAGACTTAGTTAGTACGTGGGTAATATACACTGTAGGCAAACACCTCCTGTACCGTGTTCGACAGCAGTGTAGACGGGCTCAGAGTGGTCTCGATAGGGCTATCTGTCTCCACCAGCACCTCGAACCACAGCGCCACGTCTGTGGACCATAGAATATTAACACAAAACAGACACATATCAAAATACAGAATTACAGACAGAAAAAATTGTAGGTGTACGAAATAACAACAAAGGGGATCCTGCTGAGAAGACACAAGGACAGAAATCTGGTCTCCCCTTCTCACCGTCTCTTTGCCTTCTTCTATCATTATTTAATTTTTAATTTTCATTATATATTTTTTCTATTATTATTATTTGCTGGCGTGAGACGCGAGAGAGGGAACGCAGCAGGGGAGTACCGCGCCACGCAAAGAAAACGTGTGTAGTTCAAAGTGGTAGCGAGCACCTCACAGACCTTTTCCACGCGTCCCGCAAGCCTCATCTCTTGGCCTCCCTTCTTTCTATGCCGTCTGCTCTTCTTTTAAAAGTGGAGCCCACCAATACCAATCAGAGCAGTAGCAGCCATACGACTATTATTAATACTAGTAATAGCACTGGGAGTGCAGCCCTGCTACAGAGCTCGAGTGTCCCAAACGGTGCCGCGCATTCTACGGGTGCTACCATGGGTAGTACGATGAACCACAGCGTTGAGGTGAACCCTCTCACTCGTCATTTGAACCCGAGCCATACCAATGCATGTATGACGACGAATGTTGTGAGCCACTCAATAAATCGTGCGAATGGCGCCACCATCGCAGCAGCCGGGAACCACCAGCCCTACAGCCATCGGCACCCATTGGCTGTCCATTACAACTACCACTCTCCCACGAGTGCGGGTAACGGGAACAGCAGTTACAACCTGCATCATCCTTCAGGCGTCCCGAACAACAGCAATAACAACCACAACAACAGTACGGGGAGACATCCGAGTACGAGTGTCGGAGTGAGTGGCAAAGATGAGGTCAACACCAACCACCATAGTCATGGGCACAGCAGCCCTGCGAAGACGGGGAATCCTCTGCATAGCGGTGTCGGTGTGCCGCCTGTGGTGGTGGCCGGCACAGTTAGTAATCGCTACTTGCTGCCGAACCCCGTCGGCCGGCCAGCCGTGGCGCTGAGCGCGCATATCATGACGCTCTACCACGCCATCAACGCCAAGTACCACTGCGAACGAAAGCTCCACCAATTCGAGGACGAGGAGGGGAGCTTGCACTTTGTTCGAGGACTTCTCATTGATAATCGTTATCGGGTGGAGGAAATCCTGGGTAAAGGCAGCTTCGGTACCGTCTTTCAGTGCCTCGACATTTGTCTGAACCAGCGCGTCGCGGTCAAAGTCATCCGCTCGGGGCGACATTTTGAGCAACAGGGGCGGCTCGAGTCACGGATGCTGCAACACCTGCAAACGAACCCGCGACTTCAGAATTTAGTGGTGACACTCGTCCAGGAAGGGAACTGGCGGGGCCACGTCGTGCTGGTGCTGGAGCTGTTGAGCTTCAATCTGTTTCAGCTGCTGCGTCAAACACGATTCAATGGCGTGAGTTTGGATTTGGTGCGGAAGTTTACGTGGCAGCTGCTACAAGTGTTTCTTCAGCTGGAGCAGCACGACCCCCCGATTGTGCATTGTGATCTGAAGCCAGAGAATGTCTCGCTCGTCACGCCGGATCGGAGTGCGATTCGGGTCATCGACTTCGGCTCCGCACAGCTACAGACCGCCGTCACCACCACGCTGCGGCACACCTCCAATGCATTGAATTCGTGCGAGGACCCTGGCTCCCCTTCCCATCCTCCTTCCACTCCCCGCCACAGTGCGCCACACCATCCTCCTTCCAGCTCTACTCACAGCTCAGGGCTGAACGCTGCTGCGCACGGAGGAGCCCCCGTGGCGGAGGGACGGTACGGATATGCACCGCATATCCATCCAGCACCGGGAAGTGCGCCGATGACGTCCACACATGCTCCGCCGACGACCACCAATTCCTGTCCCAATACCGATCACACAACAAGCAATGCCGTGCCGTACACCACCTCCTCCTCGTCGGCGAGGGGGGGTGGGGGTGGGAGTTATGCGACGGGTGGCATAGCGAGTGATCCACCCGCCCAGCGGCGCTCGCGCTCTCCCGCTCGGGTGTCGGACGGAGGTACTGCGCTGCACCGGAGGAACAACCCCAGCACGAGTAACCACCACCACCACCATAGCGGAGGCACCGCACCCCCGCATCCGTCTGTGGTGTGGTGTCCGCGCTATATTCAATCCCGGTACTACCGCAGTCCGGAAGTCATTCTCGAGCTGGGCTACACCACTGCGATCGATCGCTGGTCCCTGGCGTGTATGTTGGTGGAGCTGCACACGGGACGGCCCTTGTTTCAAGGCGTGAATGAGGCCGATATGCTGGCTTGTTTTGTGGAGGTACTGGGGCCTATTCCCGTCTACATGATTGAAGCCAGCCCTCGTCGACAACACTTTTTCACTGTGGAAACCATCCGAACCCCGTCTACCACGACTCCTGGGAACACCGGGGGGGTGAGCTCGGCCACCAACAGAGGGGGGATGAGTGCGTCCCGTGCGGAGGAGGAGGCAGGGGGACTGTTTGTCTCTTCTTCGTCCCACACCACCACCAGCTGCCTCGGCAGCCCTTCTACCCTGCATCCCCACGCCACTCCCAGTCGGACACACCACCACCATCACAGCAGTCCTTCTCTGCAGGACGCGCTGTTTCCGTCGGTGAGGAGAACGCGTTCCCCTGGACAGCCCGTCGTGCGGGAGGTTCGGGTGTACCACCTCAAGCAGGCTGCCGGAAGCAGCGTCCGTAAGAGCCATCCGTCCTCCCGACCACCTGGAGCCGCTCCAGGGAGTAGTGCCACTGGGACCCTCACAGGAGCAGGGCCGCCCCACGTCTCTCCGAATGCACCGAACTCCATGTCGCACAGTGCAGCAGCGGCGATGGCAGGGGTGACGGCGATCCACGCAGATGTCGCGACGACGTCGTTGGAAGAAATTTTAGGGGTGACGACGGGAGGTCCTCGAGGGTGTCGGCGGGAGCAGGACGGGCATGACGAGGAAGCGTATCGAACGTTTTTGGACTGCGTTGCTCGATTGCTTGCGTACGATCCCCAGCGTCGCATGACGTGCGATGAGGCCGTGCAGCACGACTTCCTTGTCCCGTTTCATCACTTAAACGGCAGCAATAGCAGTACTGCTCGCGGCGGCGTTACCACGAGCAGTGCAAAGAAGAACAGCAGCAACAACCATCACCACAGTAGTAGTGGTAGCGATCCGAATAATTGGAGCAACAATGGCAATGTCAGACCGGCGTATAGCGGCGGTGGTGGTGCGGAGGGTGGCGTGGTCCATCCTACTACTGGAGGCGGCATACCCGTGTAGTATCTCTTCTCGTTATAAATATTATCTTATCCAACCCTTTGTGGATGCTGCATTTCGGTGATACTGACGGGGCGTCGTACGTGAAATGAATGGAGCACAAACGGAACTACCAACACCAACAAAAAGAACAAAACATACGAAAACGAAACGTTGTATTTCATCTTGTACAATTCTATATCATGTCATTTCCCATCGCAATTCATCTTTCCAAAGAGAAACATGGAAGAAATGAGAATATATATCTATATATATGCAAATATCATCACCATCCTCTCCTTTTGTGTACTAGAGATAGATTTTAAGATCCAGCAGGGGACGGCTCTTTCTGTACGTGTTTGGAATGAAGAACTGGACAGTGGTCCATCTGAAAAAAGAAACAAAAAAAAAAACATTACTCAGTATTAAAACAACAACAGATTCACCGCGAGACATTAACAAGTCCATTTGGGAAGGGTTGTCTGTGCTCTTTTTTCTCTCTCTCTGATCCCTTTTTCTATCTTATTTCTTTATTTTTCTTGTATGTTTAGCTAGACGCCGACACTCCACAGAGAAGACCAGTTCACATAACCAAGTGGAGCGCGGAAGTAACCCTCTTGCTGCTTCCCAACGTGCTTTCACCTCTATTAAGTATCTCTTTTTTCTCCTCCATATATATCTATATATATATATATATATAGATAGATAGATACATCCTTCTTGTACGCTCCTATACAGTTTCGTATTGTATAATACTACACTCATCCCGTCGTTTTACCTTTTGTTGTGTCTCTCCGAAAGATACGCCACCACCATCGCCGCATCACCGCACGCAGCCCGAAAGAGCACAGCTCTGTAGACATCACCACCACCACCGCACGCAGTCATGCCAGCGGAGGACCTTGTCGAGGTCGGAACGCGTGACCGCAGTCTCGGCCATCCCTCCACACCCAGCGGCGATCCCCACACAGCGGGTTCCAGCAGTAACAATTCCAATCCCCACGGCGTCACAGGGGTGGCGAGTGCGCTCTCCAACTTCTACGCCCACCAATTTCCGACCCCGGAAGAGCTCGAGTACTCCATCGCCAGTGAGATGGCCTCCGTCGACGACCTCCGCGAGGTGGTGGCGGAGCTGCGACGACAGGTCGATGTGCTGAAGGAGGAGACGAAGTTCATGTCCTCCCACGCCGACACGCTGCGCCACCACCGCTCCGGCGGCGGCGGTGGAAACCACGACCAGGGCAGCCCGACGTTTCTGGAGGAGGGGGACAACGCAGCGGGCAGGGAGTACCCGCAGTTCGCTGCGGGTGCGATGCCGAACATGGACGACAGCCTGAACTCGGAAAACAGCGACCGGGCGCCCCCCTCGACCTCGATGGACTTGGGTAGTGCACGGGGATCGCGACGCGGCCCCAGCAGTGGCTTTCGAGGCGGCGCAGGTGACCACGGCGGGGCGCAGGTGTCGTACGTGTTGATTGAAGACAAGATGTTACTGCTGAGCAAGGAGAGCGATCGGCTGCGTCAGAAGGAAGACAAGGCGTTCCGGGAGTCGGAGGAGATTCGGGATTTGCTCCTGGCCACCGTGGAGGAAGCCTCACGCCGGAGGAAGGAGCTGCGGCTGGAGATTATCAAGTTCAATCGAGAAGTAATGGACGAGGAGACGGGGACCGCCTCGGCCAACCTGCTGCGGCTCTACATGGAGCGGCGGGCGGCGGCACAAAAGAGCTATTTGGACAAACTGCTGGGCCAGTGCCAAGCCGCGGAAGAGGACATCGCGCGGGCACAGCAGCAGCTTCGTACGCGGCGAGCCGCCGGGGAGGCGTTCCACGCGATCGACTTTGAACAGCTGCGGATTGAAAATCAGCAATTTAATGAGCGCATTGATAAGAAGAACCAAGAGCTTGTGGAGCTGAAAGGGACTTCTACTCGAACCGTGCAGTCGCTGAACATGCTCATGGATGCGATGAATGAGATGACCAATGATCAGATTCAGCTCAAGAAGGAGTACAAGAGCCGTTGTGATTATCTTTCTCGTTGTGAGAAGGAGGTGGTGGTGGTGTCCCAAGAGGCAGGGAAGGCTGAGGGGAAACACCACGCACTGCGCGCACAGCATGAGGCAGTGAAGGTCCCCAAGATTGAGGAGTACATTGCGCAGAAGGCGGAGTTGTTCGAGCTGGAGAAGGCGTGCAAGAACTGGAAGCGGAAGGTCGAGATCGCAGAGGGGCAGCGCCAGGTGCTGCGCCAACAACTCCAGCGCCTTCGCAAGCAGCGCGATGCGGCGATTGAGTACTCGCAGAACAAGAAGAAGCGCCTGCAGGAGAACTTAGGCAAGTGTCCCACAAAGCTTCCCTCCATCTCCCTCCCCTCCGCGCCCAAGCCTCCGCCCGGGGTGGCCCTGCCCCAAGGCTTTGCACCCATTGAGGAAGACGGCGCTCCACCACATGCGGGACGAGGAAGGGGAAGGAAGAACTCTCGCGTGCCGAAGGCGGCTGTGAAGCCCTCCAGCAAGCCCGCTACGCCTGGCGCTCCGGACCAAGAGGCGGTGACGTCACCGCAGCAAGGGGGAACGCCACTCGCTGCTGCTCCAGAAGAGAAGGGGTAGAGGAGAGCTCCAATCCATTGACAAAACAAAAAAAAAAAAAAATATGGAGTCGGGCGTGTTTTTCGTGTGGAAGATTATGAATGAAAGAAGAAATTCTGAAAGAATGATGGAAGTGTAAAGACCAGCGACGGAAGAGGTATCCGCCATGCGCCAAAGGCCTTCGTCTCTTCCTCCAGAGGGCTGTTTTCTTGACGGCTGACAGATTCTCCCCTTCCATCGCTTCTCCTCTTTTTTTTTTTCTTGCATTTGTTTCTTCTTTCGTTTTACATGATGTAATTACCCACCGTAGACAACTCTTTTCTTAGGGTTCAAAAAAAAAAAAAAAACGAAAGGAACCGAGGAGAGGGAAGGTGAAAGAGAGAGAGAGAAACAGCAGCAACCGCAAAATAGAAATGATATCTATCGATGTGATACCTCTCGATTTGTGATGGAACAGAAAATAAAAAATATATAGAAACAAAAAAGGAAAAGAGATATGGATGAGATTGCAGACATCTATGCATGCGGAAGAGAGTAGTCGGTATATCGCTCTCGCTCTCGGATATACATATATATATTATTTTTCTGTTGTTTCCTGTTTCTTGGTTTTTTTGAGGGTGCTCTTGCGTGGGAAGGATGCTCTTTCGTTCTTTCCTTCTGTGTTTAGTACAATTCTTGACGCTGGGATGATAGACAATTCAGAAACACAAAGCAAAGCAAAGTAAATCCGTTCAAAAAGACAACTTCTGAATGTGAAAGAGAGAGACACCTCTTCTATGGACGCTACAGAGTCAATGTCGTGTACTTAACGCGCTTGGGAACTTCATTATATTTTATATTTCTCTTCTTCTTCTCTCGTTTTGCTACTTTTTTTTTTTTTTAAGTGTGTTGGAATAGTCCAAAAGAAGAAAAAAAAAAGAGTAGGAACCAGGCAAGTAAACAGCAAAACTAATAATATTAGTATTTGATTAGCACAATAAATTTGAGTTGTTTGTTTGTTTGATTAGTATTTTCTTCTAAGTCCTTGTCATTATTACTATTATTATTGTTATATTTTTTGCTCTTTACAACCATCAATCGTAGCTTTTCTTCCCTTCTTCTTTTTTTAAAAGTTTTGGTCACTTCACACTAGGGGCTGAGAGAAACAGACACTCGTACACGCTTCCACCCTTTCTTTAAGAGAGAGAATATATAGATATTCCGAGTTCCTAAGTTTACACTGTGGTTTAGGGTAATTGATCTTTTCTATATATTTTTTGTGTGTCCAATTATATTGTTTTGTTGTGTTTTTTTTTCCCCCTTTACTTATTTAAATAAATATCATCACTCATTTTTTAATTTAATAAAACGCCACTCGGGTGTAAGTTAGTTGTGAAGTGAAGTGAAGTGAAGTGAAGAGTGCTCCAGAAGGAGTTCAACGCCTGTGGGAGCTCCTCTTACACCTCCTCTTTATTTATTGTTATATATCTCCATTATTTATTTTGAATTTGCAAACAGAATTATCATACAGTGCTCTGCTTCACAGCTAGTAATCGCTCTATTGGTGCTCTAGAAAAAGTCGAAGAGAAGCAGTGCTAGTTGCTTTCTGGCATTCGAGAGCCCCCAACAACGAATAGAGAGATACGTAACGCAACCCGTACGAGGTAGAGTGGCACAACTAAGGAATAAGGGGAAAAAAGTTAGTTTACAATTGAAAGAAAGAAAATTATTCCGTATTGATCGACTTGAACTCTTCCCACAGAAAATACAAAGTGTTTCTACAACGTGGAAAAGAGAAAAAAAAAGAAGAAGCGATCAAAGACTTTTTTGTTATTATCATTTTTTGTGTGTGTGTCGTTCTTCCTCGTGCTCGTGTCATAGATCACTCTTAGAGTTTCTGTGTTTTTAGCTGCGGAGCTACTTTCTATTTGCCTGCGAGATGTCGCGTATTCCTCCCCCGCGTAACCCGCCGCCGGAGTTCCACCGCCAGCGACGCCCCTCCCGCAGTCCGCAGCGCCAGAGCCAGCCGCCACCCCACCACCGCAATGGCCGAGGTGGGATGGACGTGGAGGAGAGCAGCAACGGGGCAAAGCCGCCGATGCACCTCGCACCGATCCAGGCGGCCTTTGACGAGAGTCCGATCAACGGCAGGACCCCAGAAGTGACGGAGCTCCTGAAACAGCTGAAGGACAGCGAGCGGCTGAACCCGCCACCAGTGACTCCGCCTCAAAAAGGTGGTGGCCGAGGGGGCGGTGCAAAGCCGCCCGGTGCAGCGGAGGGAGCACGAGGCCGCAGCCCTGGGAAGCACTCGCTACCCGACAGCGGCAACGGTCTCGGGGAGGGTGAGGACCTGACGCTCATTGGCAGTCGTCAAGTGCCCCCGAAACGCAGTGTGGGGGAGATGCTGCTGAAAGTAATGGACCACCAGCAGCAGGCATCGGCATCAGCGCTAGGGATGGATGGACGTGGTGGAGTGCCGTTAAGTCCTCCTCCGCCATCTTCAACGACGCCAAGCTCAATGATGACCCGACTGAAGCCCAGTCGTAAGGAGGCCAGTCGACCCCCGGCGCTGAAGAGCTCTGGCAGCCCCCCCACCACCAGCGGGAACCCATTGAACTCCCCCCTCTTGAATCGAACCAGTAGCATGAACCGTAGTAGCCAGAGCAATCACCTCAGTGTGGCCATCCACCAAGCGGTGGGGGCGACTAACAGTAACAGTCATACCAATAGCCTGGGCAGCGGTGCCATCCCCACGCTGACCACCAGCAACAGCAACTCCTATAACACCTGCAACAGCACGTACAACAACAGCACTGGGGTGTCGGAAAACAGTGTCCTGGTGGCCGTTCGGATTCGGCCCTTCAATCGTAAGGAGGTGGAGGAGTTGCAGGCGGAGGTGGAGCGGCGGCGGTTGAACCCCACTCTGACTGCCTCCGAGCGCCTGGCCAGCACCGTAGGGCGCCCGAAGGAGCGGCAACCCTTCGGGCCGGGTCGCGATGACCTCGCTAATGCGGTCGGCACGCTGAGTGGCACCACGAAGAACTTAACGGTTACAGCGAGCGGTGAAGTCGTTGGGAACCCGTTAGAGAACTGCGACCTGGACATGCTGATGGATGATCAAGGCAACCCTGTACCCGTGATGGAACGTCGACCCGACGGACGCACCCTGATGCTGCTGGACCCACACGTCCACAGCGACAAGAGCAGTGAGTTCTCGTACGATTACGTGTTTAGTTACTTCTCGCCCAGCATCGAAATCAGTGGCATCGCCTCCGCGCCAAATGCGACCCACCCGCCCTCGTTCCGCATGGGTGATACGGTGGACGGGCTCTACGGCAGTCCCACCTCCCCTGTCCCGCCCATGATCGCTGGACTCGAGGTCGATCTGACCCCCGAGCAGGAGGAGCAGGCCGAGCTAGAGCAGCTTAACATTTTTCATACCCTTGGACGACCGTTGATCAGCAGCGCGTTGGAGGGCTACAATGCGTGTATCTTTGCCTATGGACAGACGAGCAGTGGCAAGACGTATACCATGATGGGGACAAAGGAACACCGCGGCTTAATTCCTCGCATTTGTCATGATCTCTTCGAGCGGGTCGAGCAGATTCGCCAGAACTCCGCAGCCGGCCAGGCAGCGGTGAAGGTGGAGCTGGCGTACATGGAAATATACAACGACCAAGTGCGTGATCTGCTGAAGCAGCGCCACAAGAACACGATTCTGCACTACAATAGCCGTTTCGATACCAAGGATGTCGATCACAAGGAGTACCAGAGTCTTCGGGTGCGGATGGACAGCAAGAAGGGCGTGTTTGTACAAGGGCTGACCACGGTAGAGGCTGAGAGCTGGTCCGACTGCGTGCGCTGTCTACGCCAAGGGAGTGCGCTGCGCACGCAGTGCAGCACCGCGATGAACGCAACGTCGAGTCGCTCGCATGCGATATTTCAGCTCACGCTGACCCAGACCGATGACGTGATGGGCAAAGTCCGTGGTAAAGCCGTGACCTCCTTTAAGTGTAGCAAGATCAATTTGGTGGATCTGGCGGGTAGTGAGCGGAACTCCAAGTCCGAGTCGGTGGGCCAGTACCTCCTCGAAGCGAATAGCATCAACACCTCCCTCTCAGCGCTTCGCCGTGTGATTGAGGCCATCGTGACCAAGAAGAAGATCATTCCGTTTCGTGACAGCCTCCTCACGCATGTGCTCTCCGACAACTTTGGTGGCAACAGCAGGACCGTGATGTGTGCCAACGTCTCCCCCCACGCGGTAAACTTTGCCGAGACGGACTCGACCCTTCGATACGCGAGCATCGCCCGCGATATTCGAAACAAGGCGAAGATCAATGAGAACCCCACCTCTCGCCTCATCCGCGAGCTCAAGGACCGGAACAAGGGCCTTCAAGCCGAGCTCTTACAGGCCCGCACCGACGACGAGAAGGTGCTGCAGCTGGAAGGCCAGCTGCAGCACTACCACACCTCTCTGGAGAATATGCGGGCCCGCGAAGAAGAGTTTCACCAGCAGTTGGGGGGCTCCAAAGAGCAGGAGCAGAAACTCCTTCGTGCGCTGAAGAAGACCCAAGCGAAGGAAGAACTCTGGAGGACCGAAGCCGAACGGCAGAAGAAGGAGAAGGAGCAGCTGCGCTCCGTGCTGCGGACGATCGCGACGACCAATCCGGAGCTGGTGAAGGAAGCGCTGCTCAGTAAAGGCAACAATCACGATCTTCACAACAACAGCCTCCTCCACAGCTCTACTGGCAGCAGTAAGAAGGCGAGCAGCAGTCACTTCAAGGGGAGTAAGGGGAGCCACTCCCACAACTCCGTCTACAGAGAGGAGGACCATGATCTCGGGGTGATGCACGGCATGGAAGCCATCTCAGTACACCATCCACAACAGCAGCACGGACAACACGGCTCTTCTTCTTCATCGCACCCACAAACGCGAGAGCTGCGCTCCAGTCATCGTGAAGGCGGTGGTGTAGGTCGTCCTCGCCGTGGCAGCAGTACGGCATCACTCTCTCCACTAGAAGACGATCCCTTGGAGGGACCTCCACCGCGTCGAGGTGGTGGTGGTGGTGGCGCTGTCGCTGCGAGCGCTTCTCCCTCGGCCAGCCGTCCACCGGAAGATCCATTCAGTCCGTTGGATCTTCGGCAGCGTCGCAGCACCAGCCAGCACAGCAACTCGAAACACGTCCAGGCGCTCCGAAGTCTCCAGAACTACCGTGGAATCGGGGCCCCCTTGTCCCTCACTGGGCTCTTCGGTGCCTCGGTCACGGGCTCGGGCTCGCATCAGAGCTCTCCGCTGACGACATCGAGCACAGTGGCTGCCCCTGTGAGTGCGGGTCACAGTAAAAGAGAGATGTCGTCGAGTCCTCACACCCGTTCATTGGAAGCGGACGTCGTGGTGGAGAAGACCAGCCACCGCAGCCCCCTTCACAGCACTCCAAAGTCGAGTCAGCGTCATCGGCCGTCACCCCCCAACGGCGCTGCGCTCCCTTCGACGTCCTTCACCATGGAGGGTCGTCGAGGCGCTGTGGGCCCAACGGCGAACACCGTGCCTTCGCCGTCCTCCCGCTCTCAGCGAATGGAAAGCTTCAGCGAGGGAGGTCCGTCTCCTCGTTCGCAGCCACCTGGCTCGAGCTCCAGCGCGCGCTTTCACACCGAGTTGTTTATGGGAGCCATTCGTGCGATGGAGGAGAGGGACAACGCGCACGAGAGCCTTCGGGAGGGGAGTCCGGCTCCTCGTGAGAGCGAAGGGGCGGCACCCCGCTCGTCGTCCGGCCCGCTGCGTCGTGGGAAGCGCCGGTGCGTCGCAGACCCGCTTCTTCTTCTTCCCCTCGAGGAAGAAGAAGCAGAAGGGGAGGTGGGTCTGCACCGCAGCCCGAATAAGAAGGCGTTGGAAGAGGAGACGGAGACGGAGATGCTGCGCCACGCCTCACCGAGTACCCGGCGCCCGGTGGGGGGCCGAAAACCCGGCACCTCCGAGCCCACCCCACTCCCGTCGGACTCCTCCATCTTTCGACGGGGTAAAGAGGCATCAGCACGTGCGACGGAGCTTCAGAAGCGCGCCAAGTCGTCCCACCAACAGGGCAGTGGGGAGGAGGAGGAAGACGAAAGGGAAGCGCTGTATCCCTCCTTGAAGGACGAGCCGCCTGCGCTGCCCGCCACGGTGGAACGCTAAGAGAAAAAAAAAAAAAATGGAAAGGAAGACAAAACTCGTAAGAGACGGGGAGGGGAAAGAGACAAAGCGAGAGAGTTGGTATGTGTGTGTCTGAGTGTATTCGGAGGGCCGCAATAGCAATAAACATCATATCGATGAGAGGGAAAAAAAAATGGATGGATACCCGCAGATCTCGTACCTACTCCTTGAAGTATAGCAAGTCATCCACGAGGGAACTCCTCTGTGACTTGACTTACTCTTTCTCTCTCTCTCTCTTCATCTCCTCTTCAAGGCAGAATGAAAATGTTGATGAGGAAGAAATAAATCAACCATGCTGCTTCTCTTCCATCGCCTTGTTGACACGAAGAAAAGGATATTTTTTTAATGTTTTATTTTGTGTTGTGATACTTATTTCGGGCAAGAAGTGAGCTCTTTCTGAGGAGCCACACACTTCTTCTCGTTTTTTTTTTATTCTCTGTTCGGATTCATTAGTGTTGGTTTACTGTTCTACATGGGTGCCCAAAGTGTTTTATTATTATTATTTTTTCATAGATGATGTGGTCTTTCTCTTACATACAAATGCTCTTCTCACTGCTGTTTCCTTCATTCTATCACATAAACATCACATGAGGAGAAGGTAAGCTCAAAAATCCAGCTAACACAGCATGAGCCATTGTATCAACATAGAATTATAGCGGCAAACACGAACCCACTTACGAATACGAATAAGTCCCTTTTTTCCACCCCTCTTTTGTATATTTGTATCAGAGAGAGACCACACTCAGCGATGTACAGCAATACGAATTCACTCTTTTTTTTTTTTTTTTTCACTTTGGAGATTTTTTCATTTTATATTTTATTTCGTACTTTCTCATCTCCGTGTGGAGCGTTGAAAAGCTCATTCACTCCACCCGTTCAACAAGACATTCCTCACAAGCTTTCCCGGTGTGTTCGTCTCGATGTGAGAGATATTGTGCGTGTCTCTTGTATGGATATACACAGAGGGATACATCCATTCACCACTACATACGTCATCACAAGGATGTGTAATCCACTTAAAAAGAGATAATTGATCTTCTTTGCTGCTTCACAGAAGAGGGAACTCCACTGAAAGGGAAAAACTCAGTGGGCTCGTCGTATTGCTACCTAGTGAAATAAAAAATAGTAATTAATGAAGGAGCATAAAAAAGCAAAAAAAAAAAGGATCAAGAATAAAGAGAAACGAACACGCAAATATATGCGCTATATATATGTACACTTGTACGAGAAAAGAAATCCACAGACAAAACCAACACACAAATAACACCGACAGGCCTTCACCATCTCCTTGTTGAATCCGCACACGCCAGTTGAAACTGACGTATTCGTACTTAAAGCTATTCAAACAAAACATAAAACAAAAAAAAAGTCAAAAGAGAGAGAGAGAGGGAGATGACTTCCTTCAAAGACGAACGATGAATGCCAATGAAATGTTAAATGTAATGTACGGCTGTTCTTCTTCTACTTTCTTTTTTTTTTCTTTTTTTCTTGTGTGTGTGTTTCTACTCATCATTACATCTTTTTCTTCTTCGCAGTTCGGTTTTTGTTTTGGAGCTTCTTGGTTTTAAACCTCCTCCCCCCCTTCCCCTTTAGATTCTGTAACCTCATTTTCTCAAGCTTCAGAGAAAGAGGATAATAATTCTATCACCATGAACTACTTCGTTACCCCACTGCTTCAGCGTCTGGCAGACACCACAGACTTCAATTACATGTACGACTGGATGCTGAACTCGTACTGGCTCCCTGTAGGGCTGGGCCTCATTTACCTCAGCATCGTGCACGGTGGCCGCCGTCTCGTCAAGACCCCGTACAACTACAACACCTTCAACTCGTGGTGGAACGTGGGACTGGTGGTGTTCTCGTTTGTGGGGGCCTATCACTGCTGGCCACGTCTGCTGGAGCTCCTCATCGCAAAGAAAGTCAGCCACATCGACCCCTCCACCCGCAACTACATCTACAAGAAGTACGCGAACCAGCTCAGTGACCCGAGCACGTGGTCCCCCGCCTTCCAGCGTAATGTGGTGAAGCAGGCGGATGGTTCCTGGGGTTTGCAAGGGGGGTGGGACACCGCCACGTGTGTGTTTCACGAAGACGCCTACCGCCGCAACGCCATCGGGTACATCAACCTGCTCTTCGTCTTCAGTAAGATCCCAGAGCTCGTCGACACCGTCCTGCTGGTGCTGCAGAAGAAGAAGATCATCTTCTTGCACTGGTACCATCACACTTCCGTCCTGCTGTACTGCTGGCAGGCGTGGACAAGCCCCAACGCGACGCTGCTGTGGTTCTCGACCATCAACATGACCGTCCACACCGTGATGTACACGTACTACTTTTTGGCCACGATCGGCATTCGCCCCGCGTCGATCGCCCCTTTCATCACCGGCTCGCAGATCGTTCAAATGATTATCGGCTTCATCGCCAACGCGTACGCGCTCTACCACGACAAGTACAGCGGCAAGGGCTGCGACACCGATGTGGTCCACAACTACCTCTTTATGATCATGTACCTCTCCTACGGCATCCTCTTCAGCAACTTCTTCATTCGCCGGTACATTATGACCCCACCACCCCGCACAGCGTCCGGCTCCAAGAAGGTGGACTAAGCCAGACGGAGGAGTGAGGAGTGACAGCACAAGCCAACAAACAGCAGTGGAATAAGAGAGACAGAAAGAGAGAGACATGGATAGAATGGTTCCATTGAGTTCTTTCTTTACTTTCTTCTCTTCTTCTGGTGCTTCACTGATGGCTGTACGGAGGGTCTCCCCATCCAAACCCTCGAAAAAAATAAAATAAAAACCGGAAAGGAAACAGGAGAGCTCGAGAAGAAGACGAAAAGCAGACAAATCAACCAAAGAGAGGAATGAAATGCTGTTGTTGGAACGGTGTCGTTGTGGTGTGATGCGGATGTCAGCCGTAAGCTGCACAGATGATGTTCCGAGCCTTCTGAACACGATCCGAACACCACGGAATAATAATAAAAAAAACAAGAGAATAGGTAGATGAAGTGACAGACTGTTGGGGAAAGAGAGGTAGTTGTCTTGTGTGTTGTTAACTCGCACACTCAAGATAGTTACACTCTGTGAAAGCGAAAGAGAGAGACTATTCGGGTGCATGTAAACTCCACTTAAAAGTTTTGGGAGTGTGCGTCTGTTTGTTTGTGTATACTTTATACCTCGTACAACGTGAAACCATAACATCAGCACTATTGCGTGTAGCGTTCACATTAATGAATAGTAAAAACAGGCAAAGAAAAGAACCACCAGTTAGAGGTGCTTTCTTTTTTAACGTTTTACACAACCGGCGCACCACGCTTTTCACTTCTCTCTATTTGATAATATTTTAGCATCACAACAGCAACACCCACCTATCCACAAGAAATCTAAAAGGCATCAGATGAGAATGATTATGAAAAAGAGTAGTAAAACGATCGATAGAATATCACAAGAGCAGAAGAAGGATGTTGTTGTTGTTGTTGTTTTCACAAAACATCATACTTGGTTTTGTTCTGTGAAAAGACGTGATGCCGTCGCCTTTCTTCATTTTTATCTGGAGTTTTGAGGATTTCTGTGCTTTTTTTGTTGTTGTTTAATTTATTTTTCTTTTCTTTTTCAGTGTGCCTTTCTGGTGTGAACTTTGAACGCTCCTCCTGCGTGCTGTGTTGTGTACGTACTACTTGCAAGCACAGTGTTGTCGGACACAGGACGTGAATGAACGCGAATAAATAAATAAAAATTATCGGTTTATCTGTTGTTGTTTTTATTTTCTATTTTTTTTTATTTTTATATATATTTGTACATGCAGGCATTTATAATTGTTGTGTGGTCTGGCGAGTGAGAAACCACACACAAAAAAAAAAAAAGAGTGTTCTAATCATTCGTATTTTTTTTTTTACTTCTTTTCTATTTCTTTTTAGGTTTGTTTTCCTGCTGTGGAGACGCTGCAATGAGACGAAGGATTCTCTATTTTTGTTGTGGTTGTGAAATCAACGGGGTTGTCCTCCGTTCGAATTCCCTATCGTAATAAGGAACTCCTGAAGCACATACACTTAAAAAAAAAAGAAAGAGAATTGGATGAGGAAAAAAAAAAAACAAGAGAGAGCGCGCGAGAAAAATCAAATAATAAAACTGAATCGGATTCAAAAAAAAAAGAATAAAAAATAGTAATTAATTTGAATAATAGAAGAAAATGAACATTCTACTCAAAAGTGGCGGAACTCCAGCGTCGCTCACAGATGAATACGATCTCTCTCTCCACACCCACTCTGTTGGACCGTCTGCGTCAGATAAGAAGGGTGTGGGTGGGTGAGTGATTGGAGGAAGGAGAGGAGCTGTGAGTGTCTCTCTCTCTCTCCTTCTAAAAGTAAAACCAATAAACCGAATCCAAACAAGAATTCCTACATCATCATTCTTCTTCTTGTTGTTGTTGTTTCTTCCTTCTCATTTGCGATCATGTGTGTTGTCCACGACCACCATCGCCAATTGCACGTGTTTTTTTTTTTCTTTCTCTTCTTTGTGAAGTCGCTCATTTCATCACCACTACTAACCGACTAGAGCATCATGGACACTTTCGTAAAGCCCTTTCTTCAGCAGCTCACGGACGCGAATGACTTCGAGGCGATAACGGAGTGGACCGCCAACAACCTCTGGTTACCCGTTCTGAGCGTCACGCTCTACGCCGCGTTCGTCCATTGCGTTCCTATTCTAATGAAGAACCGTCCGCCCTTCAAGATGAACACCCTCAACACGTTGTGGAATCTGGGACTGACCATCTTCTCCATGGTGGGGGCCTACTACTGCTGGCCACGTCTGATTGAAGTGCTCAGCGCGAAGGAGATCTCTGGCCTGGACCCCAAGCTCGGCAACCACTTTTATGAGTATAAGAACAAGCTGACGGACACGAACACAATGTCCCCTGCGATGCGCCGCAACGTGTTCAAGAAGGCGGACGGGACGTACGGCCTTCATGGTGGCTTCGACACCTCCGTCTGCGTCTACCGGGACGACATCTATCGCCGTGGTATTGTGGGCTACCTCAACCAGGCCTTTCTGATTTCCAAGTACTTTGAGCTCTTCGACACCGTCCTACTGGTGCTCCAGAAGAAGAAGGTGATCTTCCTGCACTGGTATCACCACGTTACCGTGCTGCTCTACTGCGCGCACGCGTGGGCTAGCCCTGCTCCTGGCGGCATTTGGTTTGCCACGGTGAACCTCTCCGTGCATAGCGTGATGTACCTGTACTACTTCCTGGCCTCTCTCAACTTCCGTCGCCTGATCGCTCCGTTCGCCTCGTTCATCACCATCTTTCAAATTTCTCAGATGGTGATGGGCAGTGCCATCGCCGTCTACGTGCTCTACCACTCTCAGATCAGCGGGAAGGGCTGCGACACCACACCGGTGCACTCCCAGGCGACGTTTCTGATGTATCTTTCCTACCTGATCCTCTTCAGCAACTTCTTTCTCCAGCGATACATCTTCAAGAAGCCGCGTCGTGTGCCGTCTGGCAAGGACGGCGAACCGTTGGCCAAGAACGCCAAGAAGACTGCGTAAAAGACAAGACGTGCTTTGGTCACTAGTTTCTTTTTTTATTATTGATTGATTTTTTAAAAAAAAAATAAGAATAATAGAAACGGGTGCACTCTTAGAATAGCACACTAGAGAGGAGATAAAAAGAAACCTCGTGCGCAGGAAGTCGAATGAAATGAAATGGTTCAAAAGCAAAAGAAAAGGAAACAGAAGGAAGGAAAGCAAGACGGAAGATGTCGTCGGATAATAATGAATGTTTTAGATGGAAAACTCTCTCGTGCGGGAGCTCTCGTAGCGCTTTCCTATCGTTTTTCTCTCTCTTTTTCAATCTGTTAAGGATTCGCTTCACTGCTACACGATATCAGGAAGTAAAAGCATCAAAACCAAACAAACAAAAAAAGTATTTTAACTTAACCTTTTTTATTATTATTATTTCCTTCTAAACGAATATCTCTCTCCATATCTCCCTCGACATATTCCTTGAATGGACGCTTCTATTTTTCGCTTCTTCTTTTTTTTTTTTTTTTCTTGTGTTCCAATGGACAATTGTTGAAGTTCCGTTGGGGGACAGATTATTGATTTTTTTTGGTTGTGTGTCGCGTATCGCTGGACTTTCCTAAAGAAAGGCAGAAGAAAAAAAAAAAGTCTTTAAAAAAACAAACAAAGAACGAAAATGTTTTAGAAAGGTATATCGACTGAAGTTGAGAGATAAAGGATGCACACACGCTGGAAGAATTTGTTTTATCGCTGTTTTATTTCTTCATAAATTTTGCAAGATATTTTTTTTTGTGTGTGTGTTAGACCGGATGTCGAGATATCACCATTTAAACAAAAAAAAATTCGGACAAAAATTATTGATTTTAATGAAAGAAACAGCACACATTCGAACATGGATTGAGTAAGAGAATATCACTTTTAAATAATATAAGTAAGCAGGGAAAAAAAAAATAATAAAATGATGAATCCTTTCTAAAAGGAACATCTGAGAGCAGATGCCCTCTTTCTTTAGCTTGAAGATGCTTAAAAGAGTGTCTTTATTGATTTTAATGCCTTTTCCTTCTTCTTCTTTTCTTTGTTCTTACTTTTACTCCTCCCCCTGAATCCAAAAAAAAAATATTAAAGACTTATTTTTGTGTACCTTCTCGCTGTATAGAGATTCTCTTTCTCTACGCTCCTAATGTTGGATCTGCTGCTGAACCCTCTGCTGGAGCCTCTCGCAAAACGCGTGGACTTCGAGGCGGTCAACAACTATGTGGACAATCATTATGAAATCCCGATCATCAGTGTCTTGGTGTACCTTGTGGTGGTGCACGTTGGCCCTCGTGTGGTGAAGTCTCCGCTTCCCGGCTTCAAGCTCTTCAACTCGCTGTGGAACTTATCCATCGCCACCTTCTCCCTCGTGGGAGCGTACTACAGCTGTCAGCGCTTGTTCGAGCTCCTGACCGCGGAGGACGTCTCTGGACTGAGCCAGACCGCCAGAAATCACTTCTACACCTTCCCGAACCAGCTCAACAAGCCCGCGACGTGGTCCCCTGCGATGAGGCGGAACGCGTTTTTGAAGTCCGACGGCACGTACGGTCTGCACGGCGGCATTGATACAGCGATCTGTGTGTACCGGGACGACAGCTACCGCCGAGGGGTGGTCGGTCTGCTGAACATGGCCTTCATGTTCAGCAAGATCCCAGAGCTGATCGACACGCTGCTGCTGGTGGTGCACAAGAAGCCGATCATCTTTCTGCACTGGTTCCACCACACCACAGTGCTGCTCTTCTGCTGGCATGGCTGGACGCAGCCCAGCATGACGCTGCTCTGGACCGCTGCGATCAACTTCTCGGTGCACGCCTTGATGTACTTCTACTACTTCCTGGCCAGTATTAACGTCCGCAGCATTCTCAAACCCGTCGCGCCATTCATCACCATTTCCCAGATTGTGCAGATGGTGATCGGTGTGGGGTACATGGGGTACTCCATTTATCACGATCTGCTGAGCGGACAGGGCTGCGATACGCAGTGGTTGCACGGTCAGCTCTTCCTCTGGATGTTTGTCTCGTACGGCATCCTCTTCAGCAACTTCTTTCTGCAGCGGTACGTCTTCAAGAAGCCCAAGAATGGGGTGAGCCACAAGCCCAAAAGCAACTGAAGCCCAGAAAAGAAGAGAACGGAGCGAAACAAAATGAAATGAAATGAAATGAGATAGAGAGAGGCGAAGGGAAAACAACAACCTTTTTTATGTCATCATCAACATCATTATCAAATATTTTAAATCGTTTTTATGTATGTGTGTGTGTGTATCCTCTCATTCGTAAACGTACAACGTTTAGATTGAAATTTTTTTCTTTATTTTTTTCTTTTTTGTGTGTGTGTTGCTTTCCGCTCTTTTTAGGTGGCCTTTGACAGAAAAAAAATATTTTGGATTTTGAAGTATTTCCATGTTTTTTCTTTGTGAGTTTGGGGCTTCTGAAAAAAAAAAAAAGAACAGCTGTTAAGACCGCGCAGACATGGGCAGTTGTACACGTACGGCGCGCGGGCCTCTCTACTTCTCTCATTTCAAATTTTTCTGAACTTCTTTCGTTCTTATTTTTGTTTTGTGTATCGTCGAAGAGGGAAAGAGAGAGAAAAGGTATTCATAAAATTACACACCAAAACAAAAAAAATCATGATTTAATTTATTTCATTTCATTGAAAATAAAGAGTAAAAAATTATAAAAATTATACCGCCAAAATAATTATTAACCGTAATCCACAAATGCAGCCATCACCGCAGCTTCTAGAAGGAGTGTTCCTGTTTCCTCTGCCGCACATCACTTTTGTGTGGGCGTATCGTTACTCACATTCTTTCTTTCTGTTTTCTTTCTTTTTTTTCTTGTTGTTCGTTTGTTTGCCGGCCATTTTAAGCATTTCGTATTACTCACACTCACTCACTGACACCCTTCCGTTGCTTAGGACCTGTTAAGAACATACTTTGTGGTTTTTTACTTTTAAAAAAAAACTAATAACTTTATTTACTATATTTCCATTGAAGTAAAAGGATAGTGAATCAAACAAAGAAGACCCCCTTTTACAGAAATAATAATAATAGCATCACCGTTTTTTTAAAAAAAAAAATACGAAAAGTAAAGGGCATTTTAAAAAAAATTTTCCTCTAACGCCAACCACTGCACCGGCGAAGACGACACCAACAACTTGTAAGTTACACAAGGAAGGAAGGGATACACACACACACGCGAAAACCAAAAGTGTATCATTTCTGTGGACGTGAGGGCTCCATAAAGTCAGAAGGAACCACTGGTGGCGGTACAGTTCTTCCACAATATTCATTCTGGTGTTTGTTTTTCATTGTTCTTGGTACTAATATTGGTTGAAATACGACAATTTAGTATCTTTCTTTATATTATAATATTATATTCCTTTCTTTATATTTTTTTTTCTTTCTTTATTGTTCTCCCTCTTTTCTTTTCAGTTTTGTGTGCTGTTTGAAGTCTTTATTTGTCGTCCGCTGTACTGCCTCCGAACGAAAGAGTTAAGAAACGCTCATTATTATTAATATTATTGAAACGAATAGAGCGAGACAACTTCAAAGGAACGCGAAAAACAAACCACAAAAAAAAAAAGGGGGAGGGAAAGAAATAACAATAGAACTATTACTGTCATTGTAGAGAAGGACGCAATCCTCTCTGTTGCCTTATCAGGCTTGGGCACACATTGCCGCATACATACTATAAATATATTTCCTTCTTTTTGTTTCTTTATTTTGTAAGGCATCAAAGTGAAGAAAAAGAAGAAGAAAACGTTATTTTGTCGTCACCGAGCGAGAGAAAAGGAAAAACGAAAGCCAAAACCGTCCACACACGAGTGAATTATATATTATAATTATATAATATATATATATATATATACATTCCCCTAACTCTCCCTCTCTGTGTGTGTAGTCCTTGGGCTTTTCACACATATTTTTTTTTGTGTTTGTTTGTTTTTTCTTCTTTTAAACCGTTTCATTCCATTGTTATCCATCGTCATTATTTTTCTCTCTCTTGTGGAGTCTATTTATTTACTTATTGAATATTCATTTATTTATTTATTTTTGTGTCGGACTCGCTGTATTATTGCTGTATTATTGCTAGATCTCACACCACCATTGTGCGATTAGATTACTCTGCTGTAGGTTATCCGGTAATCCTATAGTAGAACGTCTATCTGAATATATATCTATATATATTTGTTTCTTCCCTTCTCTCTGTAAGCACTTTCCCCCCCCCCCCCTTTCTATTTTTCCCTTTCCTCTTTTTGTTATCTATTTTATTTTAAGGGCTCTCTCTTCAGATCATTGTTGTTTTTGCCACCCAATAAACAGAAAAAGTGAACTTTACAAGAGAGAGAGAAGGAGCTTGAGAAACGCTACTCACTGTTTCAATTGGAACTGAGCTGAAGTATAGATATATACATTGAAGACGATAACCGAAGCTTCATTAATCGACTTCTTCGTGTGAAGGCTTCGTTTTGTTTCTCTTCCATATTTATTTATTTTTTGTAATTCTTATATATATTTATCGGTGTTCCTTGTTCTTTATTCTTAACATTTTTTATTATTCTTATTTATCCATTTTTTGGTGTATCGTGATACCACTTTTGTTTTTTTTTCGTTACCGCCGACGGTTTAAATATCTGAATTCTGCACTGTTTATTAACAACCCCCCTTGCTTACCACTAAGCGGGTCGCTGCAGAAACAAGAGTTGTGGATCGAAAACTACAGAGCTATTAAACCACACCAGAAGCATCTCCGTCAGACACGAAGCGAAAGAAGAAAAGAAAGTTGTCCTCGCACTCGGTTTACGGTTATTGATCCTCTCCGTGTGCGTGTAGTATCTTTCTTTATATATATATTCTTCTTTAGATTTTTGTTGAGTTTCTGAAATCGGTGTTCTTGTTAACGAAGTGACGGCCAGCATCCTTTTCTCGGCTGCCTTTTCCTATTGGTTGTCTCTGCTACTTGCAGCGACAATCAAACCGCCGCTCTCTTAAAACACAACTTTCTTTCATTTTAATATAGAAAATTATTTATCATTGTTATTATTACTATCATTACTATTATTATTATTATTTTAATCAATCAGGGAAAAGAAATAATCATATTTTTATTGTATTTTATTTTATTCTTTGACGAGAAGGGACAGGTAGAAGTCCACACCCAACACGGTGGTGAAGCAGATGGAGAAGCCCTATTCGGATCGCGCTGCGGTGTACTCCACGCCTCGGGCCAGCGATGTGTGTCCTGATGGCACGGCTTGTCGATCGAGGGGAAAACCCTTCTTCGGTGGGGAGAAGGGAGCGAGTCCGTGCCGGTGCGACGCGGAAGCTGGGAGGGGCGTACCGGCACGGACTCACACCACCTCTCTTGTTTCCGGCGTCGTTTCCGAGGCGTCCACTGCCGTTTGGAGCCGTTCCAACGCATGGGAGAGGGAAGCCGTGCTTCCGCTCTCACGAGACCACACGACCGCAGCGACGCGCCACCGGAGGAGCAGTCAGTCGGACGCTTCCTCCACTTCACCTCGCTCGCGTCGTGTTGGTCGGAAGGCGGCAGCTGCTCCGCTGTGGTCGGGGCTTGAACACCGCGTGCGGGGTGGCACTGTTTCCGTGCCGACGTCCCCCTCGACCGCCTTCCTGATGGGCTGCGGCACGCATTCGCGCTCGAGTTCGCACCCAGGGGAGTCCCATCCCAGAAGAAAGTGTGCGACAGGGACCACCCCAGCGGTGTGGAGGCAGGAAGAAGAGCTCCAGCGTGACGTGGAGGAAGGAGCGATGGCACACCCACAGCGGGACACGCCGAGCGCGGAAATGACGCGGACGTTGCCCGACACACTGAAGGTGAAGACTCATGGGGAGCGGAGTGAGGAGCCGAAGCAGAAGGAAGAGTGTCCTGCTTCGGTACCACAGGGCGAACTGGGAAACCCTTCTTCTTGTCATCCATGTGAGGAGAAGGCGGGCGTGGTGCCCCAGAGCCCGTCCAGTGACGCGACTCCTCCTCCTCCTCCTTTGGTTGCTCGTCCAGCGTCTCGCGGAATGGGTGTCCACGGTGTGGATGACGGCACGACGAGGGTTCCTTCTTTGGTGGAGAATTCGGATCCAGTCCTCCGGTCCTCCGCCCCTGTAGAGAGGCGAGCTACGGACGCCCCGCTCGCATTATCGGCTGTGCCGCGATCTGCGACCACCGCTGGGGAGGGGGGCTGTTCTCCAGAGGACTCGTCGCTCTCGGACATGCGTCACGAGGAGGTGGAAGCACGTGAAGACATTCATCGCGAGGAGGTCCTCCATCGCGAGCGCCTCGCCCGGAAACATAAATTTCTCCGAGTGCATCACGATAATATGCACTTTCGGGATCAAATGCTGCACCGCTATTTCACGCTCTTCGCCCACACCACAGCGCGGCGGCTCCCCACCACGACCCCTCCACCGAGAGATTTGAGCTTTGTGCATCGGCTCGTGCAAGTGGGGGAGATGAAGATACAGAGAGTGTTGGACCGGCGTCGTCGTCGTGGGCACATGGCGGAAGGGCAGCAACGCCTACAGGCAAATGGAAAAGGTGAAGCTCCTCCATCCGTGACAGTCTTTCCCATCTGTCCTGCGGGTCAGGATCCTCCGCAGGGGAGGGAGCGCCACCCGCCCTACCATCCTCCGGGTGCTCACGGGGCTTCGTCACCCTCTCCACAGGGTCTCCTCCGCACAAGGAGGAACTGCTCGAGAAGAGCTTCACAGAAACGTGCTGTGCACGGGATGGCCAGTTCGGCTCCAACGGGCTCCCATGCCGTGAATGGGACAGCGCCACGCAATGCAGGGAGTTCCCTCTTCTCGTTTCGTGGAAACAGCTTTCGTACGCCAGAGCGCCGGAGCGCTTGTAGGTTGAGCGGGGCTGGACCGATGATGTCTTCGTCGTCTGCTGTTCCGCACCCTAACCGTGGTGGGGAGGGGGGTCGCGCGGTGTCCATAGGGGCTGCCTTGGCTCGCTCCACGCTGCACCGAATAACAGCACGGAGCAAGACGCCATTGACAGCATCCAGAAGTGCTCTGGTGCGTACGTCTGCGCCAAAGGCGGACACGGCGCAGCGTTCCGGCAGAGGATTGACGTCTCCTCCTCCTCTACCGCCGTCTCTCCTGTGTACGAAAGAAAGCGGGGGTCGTACCCCTTCCCAGACCGCATCGGGGACCGCGAGGTGTCCTTCCACGCCAACGCCTGGCGATGCGACGGGAGGGAGGAATCGTCGCGGCCCTCACGCTCTCCGTACGGCTACCCCTTCGTTGTTATCCTCCTCCTTGAGCAAACGGGCTGGG
Organism: Vickermania spadyakhi; assembly: GCA_030849815.1. Taxonomy (NCBI): domain Eukaryota; phylum Euglenozoa; class Kinetoplastea; order Trypanosomatida; family Trypanosomatidae; genus Vickermania; species Vickermania spadyakhi. The sequence goes on from JASAOA010001742.1 coordinate 58,572, forward strand.
CCGGGTCCCCTCCCTCACGGGCCCGCACGGGTGACCCCCGCAGACGAGGCTTCTGCTGCTGCTGCGTTGCGTTCTCGCAGCAGCGACATCGTCTGGAGTGAGGATACTCCTCCTCCTGCGTGTGAGCCGTCAGCGAGTGATGCACAAGCAACGTAGTAGCGGCACTACGAGAGCGATCCACTCCTCTGTGGTCTGAGGAGTTGCAAAGAACAGAAGAAAAAATCATCCTCAATAAAGAAACTAACAAAACGGATGAAAAAAATAACGAGACGAGAGGAGTGGCTGCCTCATTACTGTATTTTTGAGGCCCGCTTGATGTCTGTCAGAAAAACATTACGGACTTGCTTTTTTTTTTTTTCTTTTTTCTTGCGTTGTTTCATGAAGTATTATTGTTTTTTTCTTTTTTCCGTACCCGCCCACATTAAAAGAGAAGATGGACTTAGACGCCCTGTTTGAGAAAAAATCAAAGGCGAAGGCGAAGAAGGCGAAGGCCAAGAAGGACTCCGAGCGCTCGGAGGACTTCCATGCGAACGTCAACCTCGACCTGAGTGACATCGCCCCGGTGCTGCTCAGCAACGTGAAGACGCCGGAAACAGAAACTATTTCGCTGCCTGCGGCACCTCTCCACGCCTCTCCTCCGGCCTCGAGCCCCGCTTCCCCCGCTCCAGCAGCGACCACCACCAGCAGTTCACCACCACCCGCGGCAGCGGCAGCAGCAGCTTTGTACGCGGATCCAATGGCCACCATTGCGAATGTGGTTGCGGCGAACACAGCGGCCACCAAGACGTGGGAGGACATCAAGACGGAGAAGGCGAAGAAAGAAGAGGCGCGAAAGAAACAGCAACAAGAGGAGGAGGGTGGGGAGAGTGGGGAGGAGAACGCGGCGAGTACCT
>JASAOA010001743.1:0-59930 GCA_030849815.1 Vickermania spadyakhi
CCACCCACGGTGACCCTTAAGCTGACCTTCGTAGTTCATGATGCGAAGCGGCGAGAAGAAGCTACGAAAAAAAAATAGAGGGACAAAAAAAAATAAAAGAAAGAAACAAAAATTAAGAAATATCCGAGTTATCACCAAAGGAATCTGGTGAAGAGCGGTTGAAATGGTGGCGCTGCAGCAAAGCGGCACTGCGACACAAAATCACAAAGAGCAAACATGAAAGAAAGCTCCTCCATCCCTTCCGTGCGATGGCACACTGTGGTTTGCTTCTTATTAGTATCAATCTTATTTTCTGGGGACGCTATGCTCTTGAAGTCCCGTGAAGACAAAGGAAACACAGAGAATTCCACTAAAACCGTTTGTGGTGATCCAGCTTTCGGAAGTACCTGCTGCGATGATGATCCGCCAGCACGTCTTGCAGCTTATTCGGTGTGCCGGTGCGCGGCTCTCCCTCTGCGGTCTCGTTCGGCAGCGGAGGCGCGTTCGGGTCGATGGGTGCCCCCGCCTCTGGCGTGCGGAGAGCGTGTTTCACATACAAGTGCTGGATCAGCCGGGAAAGGTTGAAGGCGAAGAGGCGCGCAGCGCGAGAGCCACAGGACGCGATGCCGAAGCAGCCCAGGTCCACATCCGTCTTATAGCGGAACGAGGCGGCGGACGGGAGCCAATCCAAATGCCGCGGCGAGACGCGCGAGGGCAGCAGCTGCAGCTCGTCCTTCGCGGGCACCACGCGAACGCCGAAGTCGTAGTGCGGCCGCTTTCCCTCTCCGCTCGCCGTGGAGGGCAGCGGCAGCGCCTCGCGGGCCTCGCGAATGGTGTCCAACGAGAGCAGCAGGAGCTTTCCGTAGTCCTCGCACGGCGCGTAGAGATTCAGCGAGCCGTTGAACACCGCAGGAGCGCTGTTGGCCACGCTCCCCGCTGCGAGAGGTCTCTGAAATCCGGAGTGCTGCAGCGCGAGGCCGGTGGGCTGGTAAAAGAGCTCTTGCGGGTTGCGCCACAGCTTCGGCGCCCCGAACCCCGCCCCGTGGCTCTCGGACCGTTCAAAGAACATCTGCCGTATCGCCTCTTCAAACGTTGAAGAAGAGGCCGTGGTGCCGACCGACGCCGCCGCTGCCTCCAGCTGTCTCTCCGCCGCGTGCAGCAGCACCGCGATGGAGAAGTGGCTAATCCGCGCCTTGTGCGGCGCGACGCGTCGGAACAGCGCCGCAGGGGACCGCGAGGCGCTGAGGTAGTAGTACAAGTGCTGCCGCTGCTGCGCCCCACTGCACACCCCGCTGCTGCTCGTCGTCGTGGAGTGGGAAAGAAACGCTTGAATGGGCTCGAAGAGGGACTTCTGCGCCGCCGCACAGGCGTTCCACGCACAGACCGGACGCCATCCAGCGAATCGGCTGCCCGTAATGTCCTTCACCAGCAAACTGTCGTCGAGTGCATCCGTGAAGGACAGCACGGACCGGGCAGTGACGTGTTCGGCCATCTTCCCTTCCATTTCGGGCAGGTACGAGACGAGCGGTCGCGTCAAGTCCATAATCCCCTTCCCGTGGAGCTCACACAGGAACGCGGCCGTGATGGGTAGCGTCAGCTTGCCGTACACGAGAGGGTCCTTCAGTTTCAGGTGGTTGCCCCGCTCCTCCACCTCTCGCAGGCGTTGATTGTCGCGATAGCCACTGGCGAAGCAGTACGGCCGCCCCATGTGGAAGAGCCCGCCCTGGTACCCTGGTGCCGCGCGGAGCCACTGGCTGTGCCCGCTCATCATCAGGTGCGAGAGCTCCAGCACGCTGCGAATGACCGGCGGCATCTCTGTCTCCAGGCCGTCGCGAATGGCACCGGGGGGGAGAGCGGCCTGCTCCCGCAACACCGCCTCTTTCTCCTTCACGGGTGGGAAGCGAATGCCGACACGCGGGCCGGTGGACATCCTTGAATACGAATTGAATTAGAGAGAGACAATCCTCAATCCAAGTACGTCGTTCAGCCGTGTGTTGCCGGGCAAAATAATAATAATAATAATAATAGAACGAGCAGGGTAGGGACTCTTTGGTTGGTCTCGGTGTGTGTGTGGGTTCCTTTAAAGGGTCTTTGTGAGACTGCGATGCGATGGCCTAATGGAAGTGTAGTGATATATTATTTATTATTATTATTCGCTCGCCCCACACCGCATCAAGAAAGAAAGAGAAAATGTCGAAGCCGATTTGAGTGGAGTTCTCATTACCAGATTTTTAAAAAACGGGACAGAGGAAAAGCCTTATTTGATCTTTTTTTTTTTTTTATGAATCAGTGAATGCTGATGAATCTTCTTCTTGTACTTTTTTTTTCTTATTATTTCCTTTTTTTTTAATCGCTTCATTTCAGGTTCGGTGATGGGTCCTCCTCTCCTCATCCCACTCCTCCGACGTCGCTTCCCGTGTCATTGGTGTGGTCCTTCCGCGTGTTGTACTCCCCTTCAAGCCACGCGTTGTTTGGAGGCCAGCATCTCCAGCAGTCCATCGAGCTTTTCCGAGTCGACCCGGCCCGCGCTGCCCGCCTCCGCACGGTACTCCGCCTGCCACTGCGACTGCTTCTTCCAATGCTGGCGCAGCTTCAACACTGCCGCGATGGGCTCGCAGTGCGGCGTGGGATTCCGCTGGTGCCGCACGAACACCAGCCGACCCATGCGACGCCGCTCCTCCCTCCACGTCGAGACGGGCACGCGCTCGTGGTAGCCCATCGCCTCCTCCGCAATGGCGGGGGCATAGCCGAACTGCAGCCGGTCCGTCGGCGTGCCTTTGCCGTAGGTGTCCGGCCGAGCAGCTGTGCGGCCGCTCGCGGTGGACTCCAACGCCTCCGCCACCGCTGCAGAGGCGGCGTGCAGCTGCGGGGAGGAGGACGTCTTGCGGGCCTGCACCACCTTCCGCGGCGCCCCGGACGAGACGGGGTGCGCTCCACGGTGCTTTGGATTGCCTCGCATCGCGTTCCAGAGAGAGAGAAGAGAGAGTACTAGGCTGAGGTGAAAAAGGTTCACTGCTCCACGAATTCGCGTGGCGGAGGTTCGAGAACCGAAATGCAAACACTCTATTCTTTAAACGAAATTAAAAAAAGATTTAAAATCAAAAAAGACGAACAGAGACAGCAAGCCGTGAAAAGAACAACAGAATAATGTACATAAAAAAACATGAACCGTTTTGAAACCACATGTCAGAAAATTCAGTTATCGGAGAGTTTGACCTGCTTCTTCATTTGGGTGGGCACGATGGAATGATAATATGACAACACATCGCATCGTTCGTCGCACGTGAGCTGGTCCGAAAACGAGCGGTGGTGCGTTCAGTGTACGCAGAAGTTGCGGTGCACACACACACACACACACACACCTTCTTCGATTTTTCCACAACCAACAATTATCGTTTTTTTGTTGTTTTTTTTTTATCGCGTCTCATCACCATCGCTGCCGCACGTCTCCGCCTCTTCGTCGTCTTCTGAGCTTTCAGAGGTCTTCTTCACGTGAGCGGCACTCCTTCGCCGGACGGCCCTTCTCCAAACTCGAATCGCCTTTTGTTGCAGTGCGGCGATCCGACGCGCCTTTTGCCGCACCTCCTCCTCGGACTTCAGCTCGGGCAGACGCGTCCGCAGCCACGATTTGCCGTGCTCGACAAACTTGAGACGTCGCTGCAGCTTGTCCGGCACCGGTTCGGTGGGCAAGGCGGCGGCGTAGGCGTTCACGACGCGATCCAGCTCCTCGAAGCCCTCACGGAGTTCTCGCTTCGCCATGTCCACCGCCACGGTGAGGGCGTCGCTGCGGGCAAAGAGGTTCGCCTCGTGCCGCATCTTCTCGATGGCCTCCGCCGACAGCCGGTGGTCCCCCCGCACTGTGAGACTCTTCGCTTGTACACCAGGCGGCTCTGTGGATCGAGATCGCTTTCGGGACTTGGCCACCAGCGGCTGCTCCTCTGCCGTTACGGTGAGCAGGCCGTCCGCGTCGATCGAGAACGTTACCACGATCGTCGGCTCCCCCTTTTTCATGGGGGTAATTCCTTCCAGAGAAAATTCGCCGAGTTTGTGGTTGAACTGCGTCAACTTTCGCTCACCTTCATAGATGACAATATCCACCGCTTCTTGATGGTGTTGCACCGTGCTGTACTCCTTTGTCGTGCGGTACGGAATGGTGGTGTTTCGCGGCACAATGACATCCATGTGCCCGTCGTCCACGTCAATGCCGATAGAGAGCGGCACCACGTCCAGGAGCAGCATCGCTTCGGTGCGCTCCGACTGCTGCTCGGGTGCAGTGCTGAGAATGGAGCCCTGCACTGCCGCTCCCATAGCCACCGCCTCGTCGGGGTGCAGCGAGCGGCACAGCGGCACCGAGGGCCCCAGCACACGAGAGAGCTCCTCGGCTAGTTTGGGAATGCGGGAGCTGCCCCCCACCAGAATCACCGCATCGAGCTGCTTCGGGTGTAGCTGAGCGTCGCTCAGAGCTCGCTGCAGTATCGTGAAACAACGCTCGAACAGCGGCGCCCACAAGGCCTCGCAGGTGGAGCGCGTGACCGGGACGACGACATCCTCTCCATCCTGCCCCGCCCCCTCCAGCGTGACGACGGTCTGGGCGACAAAGGAGAGTTCTCGCTTCGCCTGCTCACACGCGACCACGAGCTTGGCCTGCAGACGTGCCTCTTGGGCGGCAGACAATCCGCCGAGGGAGGCGGTTCCGCTCTTCCCTTGCCGCAGTGCATCGCCGAGGTGCTCCACGAGCGCGGCATCCAGGTCTCGCCCTCCCAACTGCGTGTCCCCCGCCGTCGCCCGAACCTCCACGCAACCCTCGATGCGAATGATCGACACATCAAACGTCCCACCGCCAAAGTCGAACACCAGCACCGTCTGGGGCATCTCCTTCTCGTCGCCTTCCACGTCGGGAACGGGTGTCGGTGGATAAAAGCCATACGCCAGCGCGGCGGCCGTTGGCTCGTTCACCAGCCGCAGCACCTCGAGCCCGGCAAGGGTGGCGGCTGCCTTGGTGCGCTCCCGTTGTTGATCGTTGAAATACGCGGGTACCGTAATGACTGCTCGACGGACCGACTGGCCGAGATGCGCCTCGGCACAGCGCTTCAAGTACTTCAGCACCTCCGCGGAGATCTGCTCCGGCGCGAGCATCAGCGTCTGGCCGGTCTGGCTGTCCGTCACCTGCACGCGGATCTCCTCGCCATCGCTGTCGTGCGCCACCACGCGGAACGGCCAGTGGGTCCGGTGCGCCTGCACCGCCGGGTCACTGAAGCGGCATCCGATCATTCGCTTCGCGTCAAAGGCCGCGCCGGCATCGCCACGGGCCGCCAGCCGCCGCGCGGGTTCGCCAACGAGAAGCTCCCCGCGGTGCCACGCCACACACGAGGCGGTCGTCCGGTCGCCTCGGTCGTTTGGCATCACTTCCACCCGGTCGTGCAGCAGCACGGCGATGCACGAGAACGTCGTCCCGAGGTCGATGCCAATCACTCCTGCGAAGTCCCTCATGTCGTTTCCCATCTAAAAGATAAATGGCGCACAACTCAATCCTCTCGTGAAGAGGTGTATCTATGTTTTTGTATTTTTTTTCTATTGGGGGGGCCGCGCGCTGAATAACAGTGGAAAGTATTCGATTGAGTGTTCTCAAGTTCCAAGCGAAGAAAACCCTCGACGTGGATTCCGACAACGAATGTATTTATGGATTAGTGGAACGAAAAGGAAAGAAAAGAAGCGCGAGAAAGAGAGAAATAAAAAAAAAAAAGAAGGAAGGAAGGAAGGATTGGTACGGTGTGAGGGGATATTACCATTTCATTTCTCACTAGGATGAGGAGTGCAGACGCTCTCGCACTCCTGGAAAGACGCAAATTATTCTCGATAAACATATGTGGCGGATTTTTGTTTGATTTTTCGTTTGTAAACATCGCTTGGCCTTTTTGTTGTGGTTGAATATAACTCATCACAGCGGATTTATCTAACGCTAAAAAGAAGATAACTTTTTAACGGTCTCTAGCCAGAGTAAGAACAGCGACAGCTCGTCTTCCGTGTCGAACCGCCGCCGCCTTCGCTCTCTGATGAAGGCCGCCGCAGTCCGGGGTGGCGTACCGCTAATGGATAAGTATCCCAGAAATATTGTTGTTGTTTTTTTCAATTTCTTTTTTTTTTATTTTTTCGGGGGTTCAATAAAAGAAGAAAACATAAATGAAAAAGGCAAACGACGACCATAAAAAAAGGATAAAAACAAATAAATATATCACCGGATAGTTTCGATTGCTACCCTTCCTCCATCTACACAAGTTGTTATAGTGAGCACACAGAGAGCGTGGAGGTGATTCTCTCCCCCCAACGCCTCAATAAATGTCTCCCTTTTCATTCTAATTCACATCACGCGAGGCAGAAAAAAACAGCTGCTAATCATTTGAATTTCCGTAAAGAATCCTTTCGCCTGCGTACACTTCCTATCACCGCACGTGTCCTTCTTTCCTTTGTTTTCGATTCTTGTATCGTTGTTGTTGCCGCCCAAATATCGTCTCCGCCCTTCTTTTTTACAGGATTAACTTCTTCCACCGAAACCGCAGCTCCGCTGTTATCTCCGCGATGTACTCCAGACGGGAGCGCGCCGCCTCCTCCATGTGAACGAGGTCCTCCGTCTTTTCCTTCACATGCTGCACTCGCTGCGTCAAGAGCTTCACGAGACGCCTATCCAAGTACAGCCCGTGGCTCGACATTGTCAGGTGCCCAAAGGTGAACTGCATCCCCACCACCTCCTCCGCGAAATGCCGGTGGGCCGCCAGCAGAGGGACCTGGAGGCGCGCCACGGCTTCGGTCTCCAGCGCCGCGCGGGCCATCGCCTCCTCCACCACGAGGCAGCGTGCGGCAGCTAAGGGGGGGTGGCAGGGGAACTTCTTGTCAAGGCGGCCGCAGCGCCGCACACACGTCTGGAAGGCATCGCGCTCCACTGCGGCGCGGAACGGAAGGGCGTAGTCGGCCAGAAACCCCGCGAGCTCACGCTTCCGCGTCGCCTGCACCCTCGCGCGGCGCACCTCCTCACGGGCCATGAAGCGCTCCACTGCAGAGAGCGTCGGCAGCGCAAGGGCATTGGTGGGCTTCCTCGCTCGGGCCTTCGCCACCGCATCGGTCATCCGCTGGTGGGCCTCGTCGGTGGCCTGCGGGTCTGGGAAGAGACGCCCCGCTAAGATGTGGGTGAGGGAGGGGCCGTTGTGGACGTAGCGGTAAATGTCCTCCGGGTGGGTGGGGGTGACGCAGTATGGAATGTCCAAGTAGCGCTTCTTCGCCGCCGTCACTTCCGGGTCCTCGTGAGAGAAGACGTGCCGCACGGGTGTCGTCTGTAGCCGAAGGTGCCAAGGGCGACTCTGACTGGGGCTCTGCACCGCGAGCGCCGCCGCCCGAGCTCCCCAACGCAGCGCGCCTTTCATTTGCCGCAGCTCCTCGATGAGGTGGTAACGCGCGTCTGCCTCCTCCGCCTGCACCCGCTGTCGAGCGCGGCATTCATTGGTCGTGACTTGGAAGTGGGCACACTGCCGGTAGCAGTGGCGCGCCAACACGAACCCGCGCTGGAGGGCCTCCTCCTCCTCGATCTTTTGGCGCCCCGCGCGCATCAGAGAGAGAAGGAAGGCGAGATCGTTGTAAAACGACTGGTTCTCGCGCTGGAACCGCTTCAACACCTCCTGGTACTCGCTCTCTCGCGGCGCCTCCGCGTTCTCCTCCAGCCACCGGTTGTACCACTCGAGCCAGTCGCCCATCTCGATAGCAGCCGGCGGGGTCGCTTCCACAACGGCACCCTCCTCGCTGCCCTGCGACGAGCTCGGATTCCCCACCGGTTGGCGCACCACGTACGAGAAGCCCGCGAGCACGCATCGTTCGCTGGAGAGAAACCCTCTGGAGCCGTTCCGTTGCCGGTTCGCCTCGATCTCCTGCCGCCGATGCTTCTCTTGACGACGGACGTGGCGGCGCCTCTCCTTGAAGAGCGCCTCGAGGCCCTTCGTCAGCTTCGCGGCGCGCAGCTCCAGCAGCAGTTCCTGCGTCGCCGCCGCCACGCGGTCCTCCTCGCGGCACGGCCCGCGGCGAAAACGATCGCGCCGGCGGCACACAAATCGTGTCAAGATGCCCGCCACAGACTGGAGCGACACGAACTTCGTCCCCGCCAGCCCGTGCACCGCCATCTCCCACGCGAAGCGGCAGTGGTAGCGCGCCGCGAGACGAGCTCGAGCCGCGGCGAGGCGGTCCCACCGCCAGTTCGCCTCCCTCAGCGCCGCCCAGGCCTTCGCCTCCTCCTCCAACAGCTCCCGCCTCGCACGCTGCATCTCGGCGAGCAGCTCCAGCACGGGACGCTGCGCCGTCTCCAGCAAGTCGGCGAGGCGGCAGCGCTCCACCCGGAACACCGCGCAGCACTCCTCCTCCTCCTGCTCCCACACGTGACGGTCCTCCCGCTCCGTCTGGCACACGCACGCCATGCTGCGGAGGTACGCCCTCACCGCCCCCTCACCGCTCCTCAAGGCACTGTGGAACGCACGCAGATCACGCGTCGCCCGTGTCTTCGCCGTCTCCAGCGCGTGACGCTCCGCCGCCTCGGCCGCGCGCAGGGCGTCTGCGCGTCGGCGTGTGGACTCCGCGAACTCTATCCATCGGGTTAAACGCCACTGGCGATACGGCAGCGGGAAACGCGTGAAGAGTCGTGGCGGCACTTGGGTGTGCGCCGCCACGTCCACCAGAAACTTCTCGATGCCCCGGCGTCTCGCCCACTCCTCGTTGCTTTCGTCCGCCACAATGGTGAGTCGATCCCAGTCGGGCTTTCGGCGCAAACAGCGGTCGCCCTCGGCGGTGTAGCGGTGGCGTTGATTCTCCACGAAGCAGTGAAAGAGCGCCTCCACAGAGAAGACGTACTGGTCCAGCATCGGCGCATAGCAACTTTCGGCGGCCGTCAGAAGCCGCTTCGCTTCGAGGTGCAGGTCGAGGGGCTCCTCCTCCGCCTTGGAAAGCCGCCCTTCCAGCCGCGCAATCTCCTTCTGGAAGTCCGTCGTCGTCCTGCCCAGACGCTGCTGGTGCAGCTGGTGGTGCAGCCGGAACCGCCTGTAGTACGACCAGGGATGCGATCGCAGCTGGCGCCACCACCGCTGTATCGTGAGGACTCGCGCCAGACGGTGTTCGTTCCACCCCGCGTAGAAGCACTCATACCACCCCAGCCGCTCCTTCGACTCCTGAAAGGCCAAATCGCAGCACTTCTCCTTCTGTCCCGCGATGAGGACCCGCTCTAAGGTCTCCTCACGCGAGACGATCTGCCGGGCGGTGAACTCCTCCTCGTTCACCGTGTAGTCCATGAGGTACCTCACCTTCGCGCGCTTCGACTCCATCGCTCGTTCGTCCGCGACGCCGGTGACAACAGTGGAGCTGACGAACTCCAGCGGTTCTTTTGGTGAGAATGCCTTTTGGTGGCGCAGTGCGCTGAGTCCAACGGCCACCTCGAAGCGCCGCACCGACTCCGTCGCTTCCCAACGCTCCTCCGCTGCGGAACGCTCGTGTTGCAGGCGACGCTGCTCGGTTTGGAGGGCCGCCACCTCCCACCCGCCCAAAAGGAGCTCCCAGCAGTGCTGCTCGTCCGCCACGAGCTCCTCCCTGGCGTTCATTTCCTCCGTCCAGACGCTGCCCCACCGCTGAAACGCGCGGACCGCCTCGAGGTAGTTCGCCTGCTGCCGCGCCGCAGCCGACTTCCGCGAGAACGCTCGCCCGCGCTGGAGCTGCTCGCCTTCGCGGTGATACGCCCACAGCCTCCGGTAGCGCTCCTCATACTCCAGGCCCATCACCGTCGACCGGAGCGCGCTCTCCTGCTTCCGTAAGCTCTCCAGCCGGTCCACCTCTTCCAGGTGGCGCAGGCGGTGCTGCAGACTCGCCGCGTGCGAAAGACGTTCGTGAGGAACGCGACGTGCGTCGATGCGGGGTAGCGCCACGAGGGGCGGGCCGGTGTTGTCTGCCGCACTGGACACCTCCACCGCTGCTGCACTTCGCGGCGTGTGGAAGCGACTGCCGTCTTTGCCTCTGCCTTCACGGGCCGCCGAAGAAAGCGGGGGAAGACTCATCCAGAGAAGAGGGCCCTAAAGAGAAGAAGTGAGCTAGAAGCTTGTGTGGTGAACAATGGCTAATCAATCGTTCTTACTCCTCCCCAGCAGAGCCGTTACACAAAAGCAACGAATCACAAAGAAGAGAGATATTCTTCAGATATTGTGGCGATGAAGACGTGTCCTTGTATTGATAAAAAAATGAAAAGCCAAACCCTTCGATAGAGGTGATGAAATGGCCAATACGCGTATCGGGGTAACAACAACTGAAGTGAAACGGATCGCACAACAAAAAGAAAAAAAAAAATTAGAAGCACTTCTCTCGCACAAGTGTAACTGTGTGCACCGCAAAAAAATTAAATCAAAAATAATATCAAAATGTGTAGCACGGAAGTAAAAAAAAAAAGGGAAGAAAATATATGATGATTTCAACACAATTGCTCCTCCTCCACATCAAGTCTGGTTTACAACTAGTGATGCCGTACAGCTGCATTGGCTTCTTTGTGTTTTTTAACGTTGACTTTCCACCGATTGAGAGAGCGCAGAGTGTGGCACCCCTCTCGTCTCCGCCCCTCCTCAGACTCCTCCTGCAATCCCGCTCTCTACACCAGCAGTCTCCATCCCACCACCAGGTCAAGAGAGGAGTGTTCGCTGCCACAAGTAGTCTTCTCGACGCGGTAAGGACCGGACATGATGCACCGTGACGCGAGCCGCGGCAGCCGCTTCTGTGGCCGGACCACTGCGAGGAGTGCCGGGGCGAGAACGAGAGAGTCGAGAGGAGGACGGGGTCAAGGTTTGGAGCCGGGGTGACAGCGCATCGCGCGAGGACGATCTCCCCTCTCGCTCCCCACCGCCATCCGAGGAGAACGCTGAGCCCTGGTCCGCCGTCTCGTCTCGCACCGACACGGAGTCGCTGCTGTCGTCGATGTCAATAGCGCCGCGGAAGGGCAGCTCCTCCACCTCGCTCTCGCTACTGCTTACCAGAATAATAATGTCCTCCGGCGTCGCCTCCTCCCTCCGCTGCTCGTCGACGTCCACCACCCGCTTCACCGGAGACCTCCTCCGGCTCTCGTGCGGGGGAGACAGGGTGTCGTGGCCTTCGCTCCCCTGCGGCATCTCGCGCAGTGGCGACAAGGACGCGGAAGGGGGTTCCTCGGCGCGACAGCCAGAAGAAGAAGAAGCGCCGGATAGCCGGGGTGAGGACGGGCAGCAGGCAGAAGGCTCCCCCGGCACCCCCACGTCAGAAGACCCGATGAACGGCGCAGAGGAGACCGTCGGGCCGGCGAGACGGCTGCTGCGGAGGAGCCGCACACCTTTCTGCCCCTCCGTGGTATTCGCAAGACGAAGCGACTGCAGTTTCTTCTGCGCTCGGCGGCAAGTGGACTTGAGTTTCTCCACCCGCCGCTGCTTGACGGCCTTTTCACGACGTAGCCGACGAAGATCGCGCTGCGCGCTGTCCACCACCGGTGCGATGTGGGAGATGTACGACTGCAGCTCCTGCCCGGAGTACCGGGACGTGTCGACCTCCATCCGAGACGCGGCGGCAGTGCTGGAAATGGAGGGAAGAACCGACAGGTGTTGGTCCAGCTCGTGCTGCAGCTCCACCTGCTGGTGGTGCAGTCCCGCGCAGCTGTGCGTGAGACTCGTCAGTCGCTGCTTCTCTCGCACCAGCCCCTGCAATAACTCGTAGTGCTGTCGCTGCGCTTCAAACACGAGCTCCATTTCCACCCCCCCACTCCAGCCCTCCGCGTCCGTGTTCTTCGCCGTCGGGGCAGAGGACGGGTCGGAGTCACCGAGGTAGAGCGGGATCGCCTTCTGCACGCGTCGCTGGCAGCCCGGGCAGGAGAACTTCGGCACCGTCTCCGCCAGTTCCGCCGTCAGGAATGAGTGGGCGAAGCGGGTGTGGTTCTTCAATGCACAGAGACGCTGCAGATACTCCACACACCGGAGGTGCATCACGTGGTAGCACGGCAGCAGCAGGGTGGCTCTCGCAGGGCCCGAGCTGCCGATTCGCACGCTGCACTCACAACAAGTAACTTTTTGATGTGGGGTGCTCATCACTCTGCATGGCGAAGAGATTGAAATGCGGAATCGATGGTTCTGTGTGTGTGTGTCTGTTCGTTAGCAATTTTCCGTCTCTCTTGACGCTTCCTGATTCGTATCCGTATAATTAACAAGTGTTGACGACTGGACTGGCACCCGTTGCTAAGTGAACGACGTATTCCCTACCAAAGAGTGGAGCTGAGAGCACCCACACACTTTTCCTCTTAATGACGAAGAAAAAAACTCCACAAAAACGTCTCCACTCCGGACAATTTCCGTTACGAAGAACCGCCGCCTGCAATAAAGTGAAGCCGCGAAGGATTGTTCACTCGGAGACGTTGGATACTATGATGGATGTAGAATGAATAATGGATGTACAATAGCAGTGCACTGCTCTCTCTTCTCTTCTTCAAATGCTAGAGTATTTTGGCCCGAGTCAAGATATACAAAAAAGAAAAAAAGAAAATGAGAAGAACAGGAAAAAGCGATTAATTTGGTTTCATTGAAAGTGCCTTTTTTTATTCTGCAGCACGTCAACTACACACGGTTCTCGTTGTGAGGGTAGTACCTGTCTTACACCTCTCCTCCGCTGTGGTGAGTGGTATTATTATTATTTTATATGGTGGTCTATAAAGCTCTTCTTCGATTCATTATACATGGGAGAGCGATGCGGTAGGTATCGGCGCAGGATTGCCTAGCGGCCACCGGCGGGTTACTTTGCCGCTGCGACACGACGACGTCCCTTGAGTCGCTCTGGCGGGGAGTACTTGACGGTGTTGCAAACGGAGAAGTACGAGAGACGGGGCGCTTGCGCCAGAAACTTACCGTACAGCTCCACCGCAATCATCGGATTCTCGTCCAAGTTGACGAGGGTCAGTGCCGTCAAGCGGGGGAAGGCCAGGGACTCGCCATCCTCCGAGTTCATGGGTCGCTTCGGTGCTTTGCCCTTCTTCGAGTCCGACATGTCAGAAGAGTCAGGCGGTACGCTGAGCGAGGAACACCCGAACGCGTTGAGGGTGAGCTCCGTCAGCGAGAGAAAGGCCGTCGTCGGACACAGAATCCTTCGCAGCGAGCTCTCGTCCATCGCACTCCAGAACTTCAGCCGCCACAGCCGATCGGACTGCAGCATCACGAGCAGATCCGGGTGCAGCGGCACCGTCGGGTGGGGCACGTCCACCTGCGGCGCCGGCTGCTCTCGTCGCGAGGCGATTACAAGGGAGTTGAGCTCCACGTGGCGCTGCCACCAGCCGGGAGTCCACGAGCCGTAGAGCTCCACGCCGATCTTGAGCGTGCGCAGCTGCGGCGCGACCAGGTAGAGATCACTGAGGAAGTACGGTATCTTCGACGCGGAGGCAGGAGACCACGTCACACTGCGCACGTCCAGAGACGTCAAATTCGGGAGTTCCGCCAGCAGCGAGATGGTGGGCAGGATTGCGGCGGTCGGAAACGCCGCGGTGACGGGGAGTGTGGCGGCGAATGTGCTCTGAAGGAGCGACACGGAACGCACGTGCTGTCCTCGCTTGTGGCGATTATAAAAGTGAACGATGGAGGCATGGCGCTTCAGCCGGTCCCCCTCCAAAGGGCCGCAGATGCTGAACTCGTCCATCGTCAGCATTCCCGGCACCACATTGACCTGGTTCTCCCCACACTTGGCGAGAGCGAGGGCGCGAAGTCGTCGGCACACGGCGGAGAGCTCAACCGCGTCGCGGGAAGTGTGGCCGAGAAAGGCAAAGACGCGCAGCAGCAGCGCATCCGGCACGCCGTCGAGCTCGTTCGGACGCGTGGGCTGCTCCTGTCGCCTCGCCAGCTCCTCTCGGCGTTCAATGAACGGGTCCAGCCGAGTGCGTGCCTGGCGGAGGGCCTCTCGGCTCTCGTACCGGATCACTTTTGAATGCTGTGGACTCCGGTACGGACGCTCAGCCGATAGAAGCGGCGAGGCGCCCCGCAACGGGTCCACAGCGGCAGCGGCCGACTGCTGCACCGCTGCCACCGCACGGTGTGGGGCGCGTCGCCGCGAGGTTGACCCGGCGAGCGATGGTGTTCCCGAGAGGGACAGAGTGTTGGGCTCCATCGTCAGCTTCACTGTCCTGCACGAACGAGAGTCGACTCTATTGTTATTTCTATTCTTACCTCTTCTTATTCTTATTTTTTATTAAAAGAAGAAGGGTACGAGTGCACTACTGCGTGGCTCTCTTCTGGTCCGGCGCGTTGATAAAATGAATAACGACCGGCTGTGTAACAGCCGTTTAGTGGCGAGCAGAATCACAATTGCCAACGGCGAAGGCTTCGGTGCGGCGCTTCCCTCTCCATTCATTCATGACAAGTGAGGAGTGAAGTGCCGAAAGCGGTGCATCACCAAAAAAAAAAAAAAAGAGAAGAAAAGAAAAGAAAAGAATTACGTTACAAGGGATTATGAATGATGGTATCCGTGACACCATTCGTGTGCTCCCCTCATACCCCTTCACAATACGGAAGAATAAAAATAAAAAGGATAAACATGTTTAATTTGTTTGTTTGTTTGTTTTCTGCGCTAACGTTCCAACACTACATTACATTACATCCAGCATCTGCGGCACCACCACCACCTGAATGCCAAAAATGGCGCCCACTCCTCTCTCCTCGTCCCACCGCACTATACAAAACGAAGAGAAGGCGAGACGCATTTAGTCCACGTGAATGACCTTGAGAGTACGATTTGTACATATATATATTTTTTCCGAATAAATATAAGAGGGGGAAAACTGAGTGATAAAAACAGATATAGTCAGGAAGTGCGCTCCTTTTCGATTTTTTTCTGTTTATTTCAATTCTTTTTCTGCTTTCTCTGTTGTCATTTGTTTCATTTGTATCATTTTTTCTTTTTCTGTCTTCTCTTCTCTTTTTTTTTTTGATTAGAAACGCCAAGCGTCTCCCTGCCTCGCCTTTTACTTCACGCCCGCCTGCGTCTTCTCCTCCACCAGCTCCTTCGCCGTGGCGTCGAGCAGAGCGCGCGTCTCCGGCGTCACCGTCTTGCCCTTCACAATCGTCCACTTGCCCTCCTTGCACGTGCATGGGAAGGAGTACACGATACCGTTCGGGACGTTGTAGGGGTTGTCGTCCGAGTACACGCCCATCGAGACGTGCACGCCCTCCGGGGTGCCGAGCACCCAGTCGTGGACGTGGTCGACGGCAGCGCGGGCCGCAGACATGGCGGACGAGAGCCCGCGCAGCTTGATGATCTCCGCCCCGCGCTCCTGAATCTGCTTCATGAAGGGGCCGCTGAAGTAGCCCGGAGGGTCCCGGATGACCTTCTTCGCGAGCACGCCGTTGATGGTGGCGCTCTCGACATCGGGGACCTGGGTGGAGCTGTGGTTCCCCCAGATGATCACGTTACGCACCGCGGTGACCGGAACGCCGGCCTGAGAGGCGAGCAGGGCCAGAGAGCGGTTGTGGTCGAGGCGAGTCATCGCGGTGACGTTCTGCGGTGGGATTCGGCTGCGCACCGCACGGAGGACGATGAGGGCGTTGGTGTTGGCCGGGTTGCCCACCACCAGAATGTGAATATCAGGGTCCGCGAGCTCGGCGATGATGGCGCCCTGCTCGCTGAAGATCTTGGCGTTCATCTCCAGCAGGTCCTTGCGCTCCATCCCCTGCTTGCGAGGGAAGGCACCGCAGAGAATGGCAACGTTGGCCTTGTCGAAGGCGACGCGGGGATCGGAGGTGATGACCACCTTGTCGAGCAGCGGGAAGGCGCAGTCGTAGAGCTCCGCCTCCACGGCTTCCAGGGACTTCAGAGCAGGCTCGACGTCCAACAGGCGCAGCTCCACGTGAGTCTCCGCCCCGAGCATGTTGCCGCGAGCGATAAGAGGCACCAGCGA
Organism: Vickermania spadyakhi; assembly: GCA_030849815.1. Lineage (NCBI taxonomy): Eukaryota > Euglenozoa > Kinetoplastea > Trypanosomatida > Trypanosomatidae > Vickermania > Vickermania spadyakhi. The sequence continues at coordinate 15,932 of JASAOA010001743.1, forward strand.
GTACCCGATCTGACCGGCAGCGCCCGTCACCACCACCACCTGTGCAGGATGGGACATGAAGACAGTGAGCTAGAGAAGTAACTACGGGAGTGTGGTGATGGAAATTTTAAAAAAAAAGAAAGAAAGGCATTAAACAATACAAATCTTGCACAAGAACCGTACGCATCGCAACGGAACGGAACGTTTATGGAGAGCAATTTTGTGTGCCTGTGTAACCAAGAGTAACAATGCAGTGAATTTTGATACATTTTTTGATTTTTTATCAAATTCTCTCGTCATCCATCAATTAAATGCATCCTCTGTGGTGAGATGGTTTCGTGCATCTTTTTTTTTTTCTTTTCCGTCCTTTACCGCTTTCAATAATGCGGTGAAGCAGCGAAAAAGGCAGTAAACTCAACAGGGCGAGACGGTACGTGAATAATAGTTTACATACAATAAGAAAAGAAATGAAAAATAATATCATAAAAAACACCATAAAAAGAATACGAACGTAACAAAACAGTGAAACAGGGAGCACCACACCGACTCCGAGTCTGTAAAATTCACCGAATTGAACCGATTCTAAATAAATATAAAAAGAACAAAAAGAAGGTTCAGAAAGACAGAAAGGAGGAATGCTAGCGATTTCATACGCGACTCGCTAGGACTAGCTGAGTCAGTACCACCAGGCTAGAAGTAGTCCTTCAAACAGGTCTTGATCTCTAACCCTCTTGTAGAAGCTGCACTCCTCCTTCATCTTCCGCTTCAGGACTTCGTATAACCGGTACAGCAGGTCCTTTCACTCGTCTACTCATTCTTTTCATTGGTATGCCTTCGTTCTCTTGCTTTATTACTTTATTTTTTCGCATATTTTTTGTGGATTTCGTTGTTTCTTCTCGTTAGGATGTCCCTCTGCCCTTCCTCTCTCTCTCTCTCTCTCTCTCTCTCTCTTTCAAGTGCGCTTTACTTGCCCTTCCCCTTGGCCTGCTGGTCCACCAGCACGTGGCGGTACGGGTGGAACACCTTCTTTACCGTGTTGACCCCCGCCTGCTCCTTCTCCTCCAGCAGCTCCGCCGCGGTCTCCTCCATCAGCGCCTTCACGTGCGGGGTGATGGTGAGGCCTTCCACAATCTTCCAGCTGCCGTTCTGGCACGTGCAAGGGAACGAAAAGATGAGCCCCTCCGCCACATTGTAGGGGTTGCCCATCGAGTACACGCCCATCGAGACATGCACGCCCTCCGGGGTGCCGAGCACCCAGTCGTGGACGTGGTCCACAGCCGCCTTGGCCGCAGACATGGCGGACGAGACCCCGCGCAGTTTGATGATCTGCGCCCCGCGCTCCTGAATCTGCTTCATGAAGGGGCCATCGAGGAAGGCGTCATTGTTGATCACGCTGCGGGCGGTTTGGCCGTTGATGGTGGCGCTCTCGACATCGGGGACCTGGGTGGAGCTGTGGTTCCCCCAGATGATCACGTTGCGCACCGCGGTGACCGGAACGCCGGCCTGAGAGGCGAGCAGGGCCAGAGAGCGGTTGTGGTCGAGGCGAGTCATCGCGGTGACGTTCTCCGGCTTAATCTTGCCTTTACCGGCCACCAGCAGAATGAGGGCGTTGGTGTTGGCCGGGTTGCCCACCACCAGAATGCGGCAGTCCGGATCAGCCGACTCGGCGATGATGGCGCCCTGCTCGCTGAAGATCTTGGCATTCATCTCCAGCAGGTCCTTGCGCTCCATCCCCTGCTTGCGAGGGAAGGCACCGCAGAGAATGGCGTAGTGCACACCGGCGAAGGCGACCTTGGGATCGGAGGTGATGACCACCTTGTCGAGCAGCGGGAAGGCGCCGTCCATGAGCTCCGCTTCGACGCCAGCGAGGGCGTTGAGCGCTGGAGCGATGTCGAGGAGGTGGAGCTCGACGTGCTGGTCCATGCCGAGGAGATCACCGCGGGCGATGAGCGGCACAAGGGCGTAGCCAATTTGGCCAGCGGCACCGGTAACGACGACCTTCTTCGCGGACATCACGTACAAGAACGGAAAAGAAGCACAATGACTACGGGACTCTTGCGACACCAACGAAGAGAGAAGGGGAAGAAGTTTGAAGATACCAAAACGCGCAAAATAATTTTTCTTTTTGCATTGCCGTTCCGCTAGGGAAACCGTAAAAAGTTTGAGTGCTAAGGCAGCAATCGTATCACTCACTTTTTTTTTGATTTTGTTTTGTTTGTTTGTTTTAATAACCATAAAAAGTAAAACAACGTCAAAAGAGATCAAGAAGTCTATTTTTCCAGAAGCGAACTGTGTCACCCACAAAAGGGGATGAACACTTTACTTCCTGGCCTTGCGGGCAGCGATGGCCTTCTGGATGCGCTGCTTCGCGTTGGGCTTGGAATCCTGCTTGGCGACCTTCTTCTGAATCTTCTTGAGAGCGACCTTGTGCCAGGACACGGGGTTCTTGGCGTCCTTCTCGTCGAAGATCTTGCGAGTCCAGAAGGAGCGAGAGCGCTTCGCCACGCGGAGCTGGTAGCGCTCGAAGTCGGAGGAGTTCGCAAGGGCGTGCTTAGCAGCGACGCGCTTGGCAGTGCAGGTGTCAGCGTANCCACGGAGGATGCGCACGAGGCGGCCAACACGGATGTAGTGAGCCTGGACCATCTTGAGAACTAGGCTAACAAAAACAAAAGAAAAAATTAATGAGAAATGATAAATATTTTTTGAGAAAAAAGTGCAACGAACAGAGTAAAAAAAATAAAAATATGAAGAAAAGAGATAATTCACAACATCCGCATGTATCACTCAGGCTCCCATTCAGTTGTTTCAATAATCCATCATCAATACTTAAAAATTAATAGTATTCTTTATGACTAACAATAGCAATCATAAGACAACGTCCTGTCCGAATCACACTACAACAAACATGTCAAAAGAAAATTAAAAAAGAACTTTCATTCGGGCTTCTTACGAGCAAATAACCATAAAACCTCTCCGTGGAACCTTTCTCTTCGTTGGCCTTTACTTGTCATTGGGTCTCGGCAATCCAAGAAAAGTAAGGAGTTCACTTTATTATCAATGCATATCGCAAAGAGGATGTTCGCACTTCTGTTAGTTTTGTTGTATTTTGCTGTTCAAAGAGTGGAATGTATTCTTCCGCTCTACACCTTCCTTTGATTGCCTTTTTTTCTTTTCTTTTTTTTTGGTGTTTTTGTTTTTGTTTTTGACCACCACTTTGAATTGGGGACCAGCAGGGGTATTCTGTTGGAAAGAGCACCTCCAACAGTACTCGTGTAATTGGGCAGCCCTCACGCGCCTCCACTAAATAGATAAATTAATATACATCAGCGTCACTCTATATAGCCCGCATCCTTCTGTCGACTCTCCTTTCTCTTTGTTGCAAGGGGACCAATGCACTTCTTGTTCGTCGATTTGTGTTTTCGTTTTGTTTCCTTTTCCCTTCTCTTTAATGAAGCGCCTCGCTTCTTCCGACAAATCAAATCCTTAAAATGAAAAATACAAAATAGAAAAAGGTTTTTTCCCATTCCACAGTATCTCGAATATCAATGAAGTTTAGAGAGAAAGAAAAGTGTGAAGCCAGGGAACATCACCTTTTTTTTGTCTTTACATTTCACAGTAACGCACACGAAGACACACACTCGATTTCGGCCTTCGATGATGTGCCGCACACGTTCTGTTTTGTTGTGTTGTACGCTTCTTCTCTTTTCTTTTTATTCTCATAATCCTCTCAACTTATGTTTTCCCTTGCTCTGGCACGACACCCCGCCTACCTAACATGTGGGACTCCTACTCGAGATGCATGAGCTGCGAGATGTACTTTCTTTTCACTCATATTTTCATTATTTGTTTATTGGTTGGTTTCCCAGTGCATAAAAACCGTAAACGAGCGCATTCATTTTCGTTCGTTAAAGCACAGCAGTGATTCCTTCACTGCTCTGCACGGAATGGATAAAGATTAAAAACAAACAAAAAAAAGAATTAAAAGCAAAGCTTTGTAATGTAATGTGGTAATAATACAATTTTTTAAAATAAAAACTAATAATCTCTCTTTTCTAGTGGTGCACGACGAATCCATCTCGTCCCGAAGAGCCAACAGCTTCCGCTGTAAGATAGATGCTCATTCACTGGTCAATTATCACGTCATCCATATTTTTTAAATGCATTTGTTTCATGATTTTTTCTTGTTGTTCTCGATTTATTTACACAAGATCACTCACACAGGATCCTTCTCTCAACACCCACCACATACATCTCTCTCCCACGAGCACTAACAAATGTACGAGAAACACGCAGAAAAACCGCTAAAGCAAAAGAATTAGTGACCACCCCCTCAGAATTCCAGCGCACAGACGCACGCCGCACCCTTGAGCAGCCAAAAGTCCGATCCATTTGCGGAAGGCATCTCTACCGACAGGACGAAGTTCGAACTCGCACCTAACGACGAAATCACACCCGCACGAATGGTGGTGCGGTACATGGGGACCGCATGAAAGTCCTCCGGCTTCTTGTGGTACGGCTCGGGTAGAAAGTGGACCACTGGGAGTTCACCATACGGCTCACCGGGCAGTGAATCGGTCATCACACGCCGCTCCTTGTCCCACCGCCACGCATCCGTGAAAATGCCGTACACGTAGCAGCCGCGCTCGGGCTTCGAGGTGACGTCCTCTAAATCGCCGTCTAGCACGGTGTACTTGAACCCCAGCTTGTCCACTGACACCGCCTCCGCACGTGCGAACGCCTGATACGCGCCGGTCATGAAAGCACTGGGATTGAAGAAGCCGGCCATCCAGAACGCCGCGGGCTCCCCCTTTTGAACCCAGGTGCGGATAAACTTGACCTTCTCCAGGAACTCGCGGTACCACGCCCCAAGCGGCTTCAAGGAGGCGTACGAGACGGAGCTCCACAAGTCCGGGACCTGATCCGATAGAAAGGAGCTATACATGGCGTCCAAATCACTAGAAAGCACGGTCAGACCCTGCAGCGCCTTCTGCATGTCGCTCAGCGTTCGGATCATACGCTGGATCAGCTTGTTGTACTTGACGAGCTCGTGCGACAGCACGGTAGACATGGAGTTGGGGAGGCCGTTGGCGAGCGTGGTGAAGGTGTGCAGGCCCGCCTCCTCCTTGGAGATGACTGCAGGGAGCGTGGCCTCGAACTCTTTACACTTTCGGCGCACCTCCTCCTCGGGAGTGGGGCCGTCGCCGGTCTTGGAGCCCACCAGACGCGGCTGGATGGACACAATCGTGGAAAGCACGTAGTGCGACGACTGCTGCTGGTAACGCAGACTCGCATTCTCGTGCATCCCGAACACCTCCGGATCGTCCGCGAGCGACATGTCACCAATGTGTGCTTTCGCCCCCTCCAGAGACGTGAGCGGCGGCGCGAAGTACTTCCCGCTCACACTGAACTTGAAGTCGTCTTCTAAAATGGACGGGCACATGTAGTTCCGCAGAATCGTCTGCAGCGTGCCGCGATCCTGCGGGTCCGTCACACGACCGCCGTAGTTAATCTGCCCGATGATGTATTCCAAGGACTCCCAGGGAATCGCCTCTTGCTCCTGGAAAAAGAGCCGCAGCCACTGCTTGCTCACGTGAAAGTCCGTGTCGTTCCACTCGTACCGCACATTCCACCCGAGCGGACCAAACTTTTTGCGCTCGAGCACGATGGAGTGGAAGAAGCACAGCCCGTAGAGCAGCTTCTTGAACGCAAAGCCCTTCGGGAGATCCGAGTCGAAATTCGCAATGAGCGTCGTGTCCGGGAAGGCTTCGTACTCCTCGTTCGAGAGGTCGTTGAAGCAGCGCGTCATGTTCGCCTTCAGGCCGGTGGGCGGCTCGTTCGTGATCTTGATGCTGGTTTGCAAGACAAAGATCGGAAAGAAATCCACCGGCATCGAGGTCAGCCAGAGTCGAAACGTGGGGTGGATGTCCGCATTCGGCCCCTGCAGTCCCGCCACCTGGAGCTCCAGGTCCGGCATGAAGCTCTTCGACAGATGACAGTTCTGAAGCATCGCCCACGCACCGGACTTCCGGCACTGCGCGATGAGTCGCTTCGCGTTCTCGCCCTGCCCCTGACCCAGGGAGACGTACTGCAGATCCATATTTTCTTGTCCAGCGAACGTCTGCAGCGCGCCCATCGGATCGGCACCCTGCGAGAGAATGAAGATGATGGGCACCGTCGGCGTTGTGTCGCGGAGGGCCCGCTCCAAATCAAACGGCGGGGGCTCCATGAACTCCTGCCCCATCGTCTGAATCACGTAGTCGGCGAGAGCGAAGAAGATTTTCTCTTCACGGAAGCAACGGATCAGGAGAATACGCTGGAAGGGAGACAGCTTGGCGTGCCACCCGCACGGCACATCCACCTTGTGCGGGTCGTCGCCTTGAATCCAGGTCTTCCACTCCGGCGTGTTCTTGCGAATGCTGTCGTGTAACCCCTTGAAGGCCTTCACGGTGCGCTCCAGTGCCTCGGCCACCTCATACTGGATACGAGACAGCCAGCTCAGGTCCTCGGGCTGGGGTGGTATGTCAGAGGACACTAAGGCGGTTGCCCGCACAAAGTACTGCCACTCCTCCTCGCGCACAACCTTCTGCTGTCGGGCGATGGAGGAACTAACGAGCAGCGAGAGGATGTTCTTGTCCTTGTTAAACAGACCGCGGCAAATCTGCTTGTAGAAGGTCAGCGTAAGGCCCGACACGACGGTGCTGAGGTGCTCCTGCAGCATCTCCACGTCCTCGTCCGAGTAATCCTCCGCCTTCGGGGTGGACTTGATCTCCAGCTGGACCAGCTTGACAAAGAACTGCAGAGAGTACTGGTACATGGGGTCGATGCGAGCAATGTCCGCGAGCACGAAGAAGAGCACGGCGGCTCGAACAGCCACTTCGCGGTACCCCTCTCGGGAAGCTGAAATGACCTGCATCTTCTCCTGCGCCTCGATCTCGTTCTCCTTCAAGATTTCGGCGTTGGCCTGAGCGGATTTCAACTCGCTGATGAGCTCGCGGTCGTCGAGAATATTCCCTTTGGTGTTCTTGAGCCGCGAGAGAATGGTGGCCTCGATCTGCTTCAGCTTCTGCTGGCCCTGGGCGATGCTCTGGATGATCTTGTTCTTCTCCTCCTCCATCTCCCTCTTCTCAATCGAGACCACCTCGCCAAGCATCTGGTCCTCCAGACCGTCCAACGTCACGGTGAAGTTCAGCAGGGTGAGACGAGTACTAATATCGGGTAGGTAAAAAGGATTCGGCAGCTTCGTGCAGATAAACATCTTGAAGGTGGGGTTGTAATCCACCGGGCCGGACTGCGGCGTCAGCTGAATCGTCTTGCCGCTCATGGTCTCAATGATGCGGCGTGAGATGAGCGGCTCCAACGCGGGGTCGAGCGTCTCGCCGACATCGTCAATGATGACCGTGCCGCCAAGACGAATCTGCGCCTCCAGCGTTCGCATCCAGGTGGACTCGGAGAGCTTGATGATCTTGAGCATTCCCTTGCTCGCCTTGTTCCCTGCGCCACTGACGGGGCCGAACTGCTGCGTGAGCCACTTGACCCCCTGCTCCTGCGGATCAATGAAGAGCGGCCAGCGCCGTGGTGCAGTGGACATGGCAGCGATGATCGCGTTTTCGGTGGAAGTCTCGTCCGTAGGGAGACCGTTCACTTGCCAGTTGATGGTGTCGACGGGATCGCCAAGAATCCCCGACATGGTGACCCCTGTGATGTCCATCTCCTTCTCCATGAACCGCGTCTGCCACATCCCCATCAGTCGCTTCCGGAAGATGGGGGTAAAGGCTCCGAAGTAGGCCACACACGCACTCGCCACGAACGCCTGTAGTGGCAGCTTCTCCAGCCGGCCGTTGAGAATCTTAATATTCTCCGTCCAGCGAGTTCCTTCGCTCTTCAGACACTCGGAGAGCGTTTCCGCGTTTTCTAAACGGTTGATGCACGTCTTGAGACCGTTCTCGAGGTCGTTCTTCTTCTTGAGGCTCTTCTCGTAGTTTTTCTCGAGCTCGTTCAGTTCCTGCTCCACCTCCATCTGGCGCTTCTGGGCATCTCGCAGCTTCTCCGTCGTCTCCTGCAGCGCTTGAGCCGCCTTGGCAGCGGCCTCGCGAACCGGCGCAACCTCCTTCACCACCTCCGAAAACCGGTGGACCGCTATCACCCACTTGCACAGGCTCGCACACGTCTGGGAGCCTTTCGAGGCACAGTTTTCAGGCGTGAAGGCTTCGTCGTTGATGAACACCATAATCCTCTTCAGCACCGCGGGCTTCACGTTTTCGGTCGGATAGTTCTCAATCAGATCCAGCAGGTTTCGCATCGAGAGGAACTCGCGCGCGCCTTTCCAGTCCGTCGCGCCGGACCACCCCGAGATCTCGGGGTCCTTGTGGTCAAACATTGCCATGCACGCCTTCGCCGTCATGAGCACCGCCGCAGGGGGGTTCGAGAAGGAGCGCAGTTCGTTCAAATCGCTCGGGGAAATGGTCTTGAGCGCGGCCTGCGCTTCTTCAATGATGGGCTTCGCTTGGGCCAGCTTGCCGTTGGCCTCGGCAGCGATGGCGGCAGCGACCTTCTGCTGCTCCGACGCCGTCTCCTCCTGCGCGCGCACCTGCACCTGCACCTCTCCGGCCTTCGCCTGACGCACTTTGAGGTCCGCCACGACTTCCTCCGTTTCCACGGAGGCCTTCTCGAGCAGCGGGCGCTTCGTTTCAATTTCAATCTTCATCTTCGCGATCGTCTCATCGGTTTCTTTCATCTTCTCCACACCATTTTGCACCTGCTCCAAGTTTTCCGCGAGTAGGGTGCGGCGCTCGTTGAAGATCGCCTTGTACGTCTCAATGAACTCGAGGTACGACGTCGGGGTGACATAGTAGCGTCGGCGCAGCTCATCCCAGTACGCCTGCGACAACTCGGTCACCGTGCTGTGCACATCCACGCAGAGGTCTGGGAGCCTCTCCACCAGATCGGCGGGGAGGATCTGCTCGATGTCCACCAGCAGACGCCTCGCCACGGCGCTGAGGGCTTCGTTCGGCCACTCATCAAACCAATCAATCGCACAGCAGTTCGTGAGGGAAGGGAACTGGCGGCATCGAGTGCGGAAGGTGTCTCCCACAGGGCTCATGCACAGCACAATGTGCATGTTATCCCGCACACGTGAGATAAAAAAGTTATAAATGTCGTCGCGATTGTTGATGCCCGCGTGCTGAGCGGCTTCCATGCAGGCGTTGACACGCTTTTCTCGTTCCTCGGAGGTGAAGAGGGACGGCACCTCGCCGGAGTTCAGCATGTTGTTGATGTCTTCCAGCATCGCCTCGTGAACGATCTGGTTATCGGAAACCATGAAAACAGAGGACTTGCACTGCACACCGGCACAGGTGTACAAATCGAGTAAGAATTCATGGAAGTCCATCATGCTGTAGCCCTTACCGACAGAAATCTCAAACACCTTACTATTCGCCACATACGACGCAAGGCGAGTGAGGGACCGCTTCCCGGAACCCCCCACACCCACCAGCAAGGCGTTACCGCGAGGCTGGCGGACGATACGAATAATGCGGGCCAAATGTTCGCAGTGATCCTTAAAGAAGACGAGGTTCAGCACGGGCTGCACGCCCTCGTCGTCCGCCTTAGCAGAGCCGATGGTGGTGTTGTAGTCGTCCTGGTACTCATCCATAATCTGTGGAATGCGCTTGAAGTCCGCCGCCTCCTCGTACACCCGCTCAGTGGAGCCGAAACGTAAGAAATCACCCCACACAATCGGGTCCCGAGCGAAGTACTCCTCGTACGTGTGGCTGCCCGGGACGGTGGAGAGGGACTCCATCACGACCTCCTCCGTGAAAAATTGCCGGTCCTCCGCCGTCGCGAGGCGATCGTAGAAGCAGCGAAGGTTCTCATGAATCCAAAGCCGCGTGAAGGCCTTCTGGTCGCGGCAGACACGAGGAATCACCTGAAGAAGACCCTGGAAGACCTTCGCCAGGTCACGAAGATTGAAGGTGTAGTGCGGTGTCGTCGGGCGGGGGCGTAGGCCGTCACGGATCTTGTTGAACACATCCACGCTGGCGTTCACCAAGGGCCTGCACATGTCCTTCACCTCCTTGCTAAAATTCCTCTGCTCGAGGAAGCCCTTGAGAATCGACCCAAAGATGCGCTTCATGGAGTCGTCGGTCAGATTCGGAATCTGCAGCAGATGGAAGAGGCGCGTCAAGCGAGCCGTGATCGGGTTGCGGCCGCCCTCGGGTGGACCGCAGGCCGCCACCACCGTCACGTCCTGCACAAACTTCCAAAACCCTGCAATCTTCCGGTCGTAGAAGCCGCCGTTGCCCATCAGCTGACGTAACAGCTCAATGGGTGGAGACGCGCCGAACACCTCCAGCGCGGGCATGTTGAGATCGTCGATGAAGAGGACGACGGACTTTCCCGGCGGAGCGCCGAGGATGTTCTTTCGCTTCTGCTTCAGCTTCGTCTCAATGAGCTCTTGCGTCCGCTCCGACGACGTCTGGGCACTGAACTGGAAGCTGATGATGGCCAAGTTCATGTTCTCCTTGTTGCTGAAGAGCGTGTCCGCCATGATTACACTCTTACCGACACCGGTCTGGCCGTTGAAAAGAATCGGACGCCCGCATTGAATCAACGTCTTCGCCATGTAGCTGTAGCGAATCGTGTCAACGGTGGGGACGATGATGTCAAAGAACGGAATCTTATCGTTGTACACAAACTCCGACAGTTTGGTTTCCCACGCGATGAGCATGCGAGTGTTGAAGTCAATGGTAAAGTCGTACACGAAGCCGTGGTTGGGGATGCGCACCACGGTTTCCAGCACGTTACGGGCCAACGTGTCAAAGCTCTCCATAGTGGACTGGTCCACGTTACCACCAATAGACCAGAAGAAGCAGAAGGCGAAGATGATGTTGCACATCTCGTTTCGAGAGCGGAAGATGTTGTCATCGGGGGGGATCACCGTCTCCCCTACCGGATCCGGCTGAAACGCCACCTTGTGCACCTTCACCAGCGCACTGAAGAGCTCACACATGGACTCGAGCACGTTGATCTCCCCCGCGTTGATGAGAATCTTCTGTGTCTGCAGCCACTCCAGCCCCTTCGGGACGTGGGTCAAGAAGAGGCTCTTGACATAGGCCCGGCACTGCGGCCCGGCGCCAGCAGCGGCAAGCTTCGTCTCCAGCCATCGGCCCACCACCGCTGTCCACGGGAGATCATCCGCATCCACGTAGACCATACCGCAGCGCGACACCGTGGCGGGAGAGGCGACGGCTAAATCGGCCACCTCGAAGAGGAGATGCATCGTGTCGGGCAGCTTGATCCGCTCTCCACTATCCAAGCACAGCAGCTTGGAATCATCCAGCACCGAGTTGAGGGACTCAATCCACAGTGTATCCACAGGGCCATCAAAGACGAGCCAGCGGTGATCCTTGTTGAGTTCCGAGTCCCGGACACACTGCTTCGCCAGACAGGCAAGAACACCGTCCTTCCACTCGTTGGTGTTGACATCCAGACTACCGTAGAGCTCGTGCATCAGCACCGACTTGGGGTTCATGATGAATTGATGGACGGGCTTCGCCATTGGATTCTCACTCCCCGCAGTCCCCATCGAGTCGAGGGATTTGGCGATACAGTTGCGCGTTTCGGTCTTGCCCGTGCCGGTCACACCAACCAGCATCACACCGTGACGCACGATGAGCGTTTCGTAGAACTGAATGCCCTTCTTCACCCACAAGCCCTCGTCCATGAGCTTGCGCTCGTCCATGGCTCGATGCATGGCGGGGAGCAGCTCCTCGTACTCCCGCTCCGGGAAGCTGACGCCAGGGAAGAGATCCTGCATGATGCCCTGAAAGAGCGGAATGTCCTCCGACACAAACTTCGGCACATTCGAGTCGTTACACGCGACGATCAGCGTCAGGTCCTCCTCCACATCGGGCTGGGAACGCTTCAGGTCACCCGCCATCACCAGAATGGACTTGAGCGCACGCATACCGAAATCATAGTGATCTTGTGGGGAAAGCTGCTCGGAACTGAGCTTGTACAGCTGCGTGATCTTGAGCGACAAGTCCTTCGCGTTGGTGAAACCCTCCGAGTACAGAATCACCTCCGCAATCATGCGGAAATCAGGGGTCATGACCGCCACGGGACGAAACAGAATCTTCAAGTTATCCGGGAGCTCGGTACGACCGGCATAGCCGGGGTTCATTGTCACGAACGCACCGTACGTCGCACGGACACGCACGTTCGGCGCCCCTTGGAAGGTGAAGGTTTCCTTATGGTTTTGCAGCGCCAGCTTAATTTCTAACAGCTGCGAGGCAATGACAGAGAGCACTTCAATGTTGATACGGTTAAACTCATCCAAGCACGCCCACGCGCCGGTCTGAATTAGCCCGCAAAAGAACTTCTCCATCATCTTATACGTCACGCCGTCGGAACAGTTGTACACAATGCACTGCCGCGCCAAGTTCTTCGCCAGGTCCTTCACGGTCTCCGTCTTGCCAGTACCAGCAGGGCCGGCAGGGGATGCGCCGAGGTAAAGCTTCAGCGCACCGGTAACGGTCATGTAAATACGATCGGTCAGCGGCGTGATCACGAGTCGGCCCTGCGCGCCAAGGTACTCGTACCCGTAGACGAAACGGGAGTTGTTCTGTCGGATAAAAATGTTGCCATGGCCGTCCTCATCCTTCTCCCAATATGCCCGCAGCTGCTTCGTCCAGCCGAACTCCTTCGACTCCACCACGCTGTTCTCGCACATCTCATCGATCAGATCTCTGCCGTGCACATCAATGGTGATGAGGGTCGAAAGACAGATGCGCTGCACCTTCGACAGCTTCTGCGACGTTAAGCCCGCCAACTCCTCCAGACTCTTGTAGCTGCTGACCTTGAGCTCCTGCATCAGCTCTTCCGACTCCGCCTGGTCCAGGGATTCCTCGACCCCCCGAGTCCAGAGCAGCTGCTCCATAATCAGCACCAGCTGCACGGGATGCTGAAACATCCACGAGGAGCGATCGTGACGCTCTTCGTAGTCGTCCAAACAGGCAGCGGCGAGTTTGCGCAGCGTGAGGAACATTTCCCGTTCCAGCATATCCAGCCAGCTCTCCACCGCACCGCGGGCCTTGACGTTCTTGTTCATCAGCTCCACCTTCTCGCCCTCCATGGACAGCAGGTGGGTGATGTCGTTCTGCTCTGTGAACACGAGAGACTTGATACCGTCGAACATCTTGAGCATGTGCGGCATCATCAGCTCTGGTGTCTTGACCTTGGCGAGAATGTCCAGAAGATCGTCGTTGGACAGAAAGTAGAAGCGCGGGAAGGCGCAGCGCTTCTCCTCCAGTTTCCGCTCGAGACTCGCGAGAACCTTCTCCAATTCTTTGATGTAGTGAAGGAGGTCCTGCTGCAGCGTCTTCCCGGTGGTGGGCTCGCTGGGGTCGAAGGACGGGGGGTTAATGAGCAGCCCGCGGTACGCGGTGGGGAGGTCGTGGGCCTTGCGCATCACATCGCGGAAAAAACGGTCCGCCTTCTCGAACCGCTTGGCGTCGTCCTTCCACTGGCTGCGGATTTCGGAAGAGCTGAAGATGTTCTCCAAGTAGATCCAATTACGCTGAAGCTCGACCCACTTATCCATCGTTTCTTGCATGTACTTGAGGCGATTCTCCCAGCGATCCACCTGGGAGCGCAGCACACCCTGGCAGTACTTGCTGGAGCCAATGGTGGAGATGGCAATCATGGAATCATCCAGCAGCGCCGACACATCCTCCACGGCAGAGCCGACGAGCACGTACGTATCCTTGAGCTCCTTGTGGTTGAGGAACTGGAACTCCATCGCCGGCTTCGGTCCACCGCCGTTCCACATTGCATTGACCTTGTCGATCTGCTGCTGCAGCTTGTCCTCTTCCGTGGCGGAGACGCTGATGGCCAGAATGTCGTCCTTGAAGCGAAGCACATTGTTCTCTAGCAGCATCGAGACGGTGAACTGGTTCTGCCACTCCTGAAGGGTCTTCGCGTTACCGTTGGCGTCCTCCACAGGCCCCACCGTGTTCGACACCTTCATGTGGTGCTCCAGCTTCATCTTGGGGTTGGTCAGGGCCTGTAGCATGGGCATCAGCTGCCGCCACTCCTCCACCTTTTCTCGAAGACGAGGAACCGCTGCGTTGCCGCTCAGCTTCGACGACACCTGCTTCACCAGCGTGTTGTACTTGACGACGGTGTCCTGCAGGGTCTCGATGTTGAGGCTATCGAACGGAACGGAGCGCATCTCCTCTGTGAAGACGTCCCAGTCGCGGATACCGACCCACAGCTTTGTCTTGATGTTGACGTCATTGAGCATATCGATCATATCCACGGTCGTCTCGTCGGCACCAATCTGGAGTTGGTAGCCACGCAGCTCCTTCTCGCGGGCGGCAATGCACTCCGTCTCCTGCTGCAGATCTGTGATGTAGACGATCACCTCCTCCACCGGGGCATCTCCGGACATCACGATGGGCTGGCCGGCCTTGTCGTACGCCTTCTCGATGCGGTGCCGCAGCGATTCCATCTCCTCATCGATAGTGCGGGTGAAGAGACGCTGTTGGGCCTCACGTCCGTCTTCGATGATCTGCATGAGAGTGCGCAGCTTATCAAACTGCGGCCGCGTTCCGCTCCGGTAGATCTCCTCTTCCTCCTCCGACACTTCGATCTTCTCTTCTTGGAGCAGGGCAAAGAGCTCGCGAATGAAATCGTACGAGGCCGAGAGGCTCTCAAAGTTCGTCTCCAGCTCCTTGTAGTAGCTGATGTACTCGACGTAGTGCTCAATGGTCTTAGGGTGGGCCGCGAGGTAGTTGTTGTGTTTCTGCAGCTCCTCCAGCAGCTCCTCATTGTGACGATGAGCGATGATGGGAAGCACCCGATGGAAGCCCTGCATGCACTCCACCGGACTCGGGGTGAAGAACTCGCGAAGGTTTTGGGTGTGAATAGTAGCCAGGCCAACGTCTTTGGCGTTGGGTATTCTGGTCGAGATGGATTCCATCTGCGCCTTGTACTGCGACAGCCGCTCCCGGAAGAACTCCAGCGTTTGCGACTGCAACAGGAGCGCATCGGGGTTGAACTTGGAGTTGCTGCAATACATGTCTCGGTACACATCGAAACTGTGGACGTACTTCTCAATGTCCGCGAAGGAGCTCGCCAAGCTCTCTCGGAGGCACTGCATGTTCTGCTTGTAGTCGTCCTCCGAGACGATCATCTCGGCCACATCGGGTCCGGCAGCGGATTCCACGCCCTCCTCCGCGTTGTCCACATACACCTTGAACGCATCCATCGACACGAGGCGCGGCACGCTGCCGACGGTGCGAATGTAATCGCGAACAATGTCCTCCATCGCTTCCGCGACCTGTGGGAGGTTGGGCACCACCTCGACCCGCTGCTCGTCGGTGTTGTAGATGATTTCCAGGTTGAACGCTGGTCCGGTGTACGGCGGCTCCGCCTTCTTGCCCTTCTCGACTGGGATGGGGGTGTACTTCTTCGGGGTAATAAAGGGGTACAGGAAGTCCTCCTTGACGTTCTCCACCGCCTTGGACGCGAGGGTGGTGAAGCAGGTCACTACCATATAGTCGCAGAGCTTAATGAAGGCGGTTAAGCGCTTGCAGGTGGCCTTGCGCTGTGTCATCTCAATATAGGAAGGCTGCTGCTGCGTGCCGAGCTCGCGCATGTCCACCACCTTCTTCTTCTTACGGTCGTCGTCGTCATGCAACACCTTTAGTTTCTCTCGCTCTTGTTGTGCGGTCAGCATCGCCGCCTTGCACGCGGACTCGACGTGGTCGCGGATCATTCGCATCATATTCTCCAGCCGCTGGCGACCGGCTGTCAGCGTCTCCTCCAAATACGTGCAGTAGCTGTCCAACGTGCGGCACTCCGTTGGAGCCGCGTAGATTGTACTGCTCGCGTACTCGAGACAGATCCGACGCACCGCCTGCAGCGCTCCAGAGAGGTTGGGGTGCACATGGAAAAGATTCTTCGTGAGGTAGTCGCGACTGTTGTTAATCGCGTGCTTGCGCACCAGGCCGCGCCAAATGAGAAAGCTCCGCCAGCGCTTGTACTCGCTGAAGACAGGGAGCTCGCGGATTTGATGGAAAATGCGAAATTCCCTCTCCCACGTGGGGAGTTGAATGAACTCCGCGGAGCTCCCTCTGCTGAACTGTGTGACCCCGGCGGAGGACACCGTGTAGTACGCCTCCGCGCTACGGATCTCCTTCTGGCTGACCACCTGCAGGTCGTACGGGTGAAACGGGTCGCGAATGCCGCGGGGGCGCATCAGCATGTAAGTGAACTCGTTAGGGGAGTTCGAGGTGGCCTTGACAAACTTGGGGATGCGCATCGCGGTGGTGTGCTTCGGTCCCGCCGTCCGCGTGGTCCCGCCGCCCTCCCCCTCCTCCGCTTCCTCGTCGGCATCGGCACTGTCCAGCGGCTTTAACACGCTCGGGCGAGGACGCTGCCGTCGAACGGCGATGGGCACCTCCTTCTTGGTGGTCGTCTCGGAGAAGAGCCGATGCAACGCCTTGTTCGAGAACTTGGGCTGGTGAAACACCTGCAGCGACTTGATGTACTTCGTCTTGCCGCGCATCGCAGTGACGGAGGAAGAGGAGCTGGACGAGCCCGAGCCCGTCCGCTGCAGGCGCTTCTGGTCCGCGCTGCCACCGGCGGAACCCGAAAGACGACTGTCTTGGTCGGTAGAGTTGAAGGGGGGCGCTGTGAGGTTCAACGAGGCGGGGAACGTGCTGCGGAAGGGGTCGGTGCGCGGCTCGTCGCTGGGGGGGTGCGGCGCTATATCGTGACGCTGCTGGGCGAGGCGGTTCGGGATGCCGAGTCCTGCACCGCTGCTCAGTCCGTCGCTGTACAGCCGGTTCATCAGCGGGTTACGCCGCTCGTGCGCATCCAAAGCATCTCGCGCCACGTGATTCGGATTGCGGTGTACCAAGCCCTTCTTTTCTATAGGGGGCACGAGCGTGCCAGGCGGCGGATCACCACGTGCGGGGGCTCCACGTTGCATTTTCTCGTCAAGAAAGTACTTCCGTGCCGATAGTCTGCTGATTCCGTACAAGACTCGAGGGCCGAATCTCTAATCTTGTGGAACGAAACGAACCCGAACAACCACGATGAGAAACACAAAAAGTCCTCAAGATGAAGTTGTCACAACGGAAAAGAAAAAAAAAGAAAAATTGCACGTGGAAATCTTAAAACGTATCGTTCTCCGCTTAATGATTTCGAATGGCTGAACTCAACAGAGAGAGTTGGAGAGGAATTCCTTTATTTTCTCTTTCAGTGCGGTTTTCTATATATAAAACAGTATTATTATCTGTATGTGTTTGTCACGCTGTGCTACTACTATATACGAATAAGAATACACGAATATGTATATGGTGTGTGAGTATCCCAAGTGACGGCACAGTACGCGTGGTTTCCCTAATCTGAACACAACAGATGTGCGAAATATACACAACAAAAAAAGACTTTTATCGGTTTCAAAAAAAAAAAAAAAAACAGAAGGAACGAAGTGAATTGTTGTTCACGCGGCGTAGCCGAGCACCTCCGCTACAAACTACATAGAAAAGACGACACTGCACGTGAGGATAGTGGATGCCTTCCTTTGATGTTTATTATGCTAATTTATATTAATAACTTTTTTTTTTTGTCTCACACACACCTGTGATACAATGTCGGTAAACCACCAACACAAACAACGCACACCGAAAAAAAATAATAAAGGAAAATCGTTATTTTGCACCATCACCGTCTTGCTTTCACTCTCCAAACAGCAGCACTGGAGAAAAGGTGGCAAGGAAAGGGGATCGGAGGGGGTGCACAGAATAATCATAAAGACCATAATAATAAGAACTCCAAATAGTAATAATAATACAATTCCACACACGACTCCCGCTCTCTCTCCTCGTCTGTCTTTCTTTTTCTATTGCAAATTCTGTCGTTATTTTTTTTTTCTTTTTCGAAAAAAATAAAATAATAATAACAATACTAAATAAAAGCCTGGTAAACAAACCACATAGAAGAAGTCGGCAGACAGATGGACTGCAGCTGGAGTCACCACAGTCCTAATGAGAATGTTGAGCCCACCATCGCTCTCTGGTTTCATCTGGTTTCGATGCATCTCTTGTGGCGGGTGTGAAACGAATATTCGTAATAATAAAAAGGTGCTAAAAGAAACCAAAAAAGAGAGAGAACGATGCTTTCCGCACGAATACACAAAGGGGGAAAGCCAAAAAAAAACAGGAGTGGGGAGGGACTCTCATCCTCATCGTTGCTACACTATCCAGTGAAAACAACAAATATCAACCAAAGGGATTGCTTATTCTTAGATGACCTTTTGCATCTCTTTCATTATGATGATTTTCTCTTTAAAAGCACAAAGCTCTACTCTAGGCTTCTGTGTGAAGATGTGTGGAGTCCATTGCATCTGCGTGGAGGAGGGGGGGTTAGGGATACCGTATCAACCCCTATCCTATTGGGGCTACGATTACAGATTGCTACTTTACATTCATTGAAGAGAGTGAATAGGTTTAAAATAAAAAGTAATTACACACACAAAAAAAAAACTTCTGAGGTACAAAAAAAAAAAACGTTTCGCGAAACGAAAAGAGAAGAAAAATGGAAAACAAAAAAAAGCACAACAAAACGTCGTTTATCTGTGTGCGTGAGGGAGTTCTGATGACGATGCAGGAGCAACAACTCAACGCTACTACACACGACTACTACTACTTTCCCACTCTATGGCGATACAGCACTACGACTTCTCTATACAGCTGTTTGTCGCACAAGACCAGAATTCTCTTTTGCTTTTATAACTTATTTTCGTACTTTGTTGTGGTTTAGTGCTCCTTTCTTTTGTTTTCTAGTTACTCTCCTTGTCCTCATGCATAAAGGCGAACATCTTCTTGATCTTGTGGGTGCCGCGCTTCGAGCCGAACTCCTCCACCAGCCAGCCGATGAGTCGCTCCTCCTCCTCGCGCATCGCCACAAAGAGCTCCGCGCGCTCGGCGAGCGACTCGTCCGTGATCCTCATGCGCTGCGTTTCCTCGTTCGTCTCAATGCAGAGCAGCTCCGTGGTGAAGCCAAAGCGAATGGTGTCGATCAGGTACCCGGGCGGGCAGGCGGAGCCGTTGTAGCGAAGCTGCTGGTGCGGCCCGTGAAGACGGAAGAGCCCCTTCTCCACGAGATCGTGTTGCACGCCATGGGCGAGGTGGAGGCGGAGGTACAAAATCGACTCCTCCATCTCCGTCTCCCGTCGAATCGCCTCAACGCGCTCCCACAGCGGGGCAGCGTACATCACGTCCAGCACCGGCGAGGGCTCGTCGGTCGTCAACCGTCGGTGGTTGCGCAGGGAGGGGGGGTACGGGTAATACCCCATGCCCCGCAGCAGAAGCCGCTGCTCCGACTCGAAGATGACCTCCCGCATCTGGGCGATCATCCCCATCGCAATGGTGTGCTCGATGTCCTCCAGCAAACGGCGTGCGCGGGCCTCAACGAAGCCGAACATGCGCAGGTCGCCCACGACGTTGTCGTAGTAAATCTTCGCCAAGCGTTCAAAGTCCTGTGCCTCCAGCTCTAGGATGTCCACGTACTCGCTCTCGCAGCGCTGCACGAGCAGGTCTAGCATGGTCGGCTCCTTCTTGCTCACAAAGCCAGTGGAGGTCGTTGTCTTCTTTGCCTGCTTCTTCTTCGCAGCGTCCAGGTCTGTGCGGCGGCGCTTCTCGGCACGCGCCAGCAGCTCGCGCTGCACACCACGGAGGTCTGGCTTCGGAGGCAGCTGTTCGTACTGCTTCAGTGTCCCAGTGGTACTGCTGGTGTACATATCGATCTCGTACTGGTCCTCTAAACGCTCCGGCGGGGGGATCGGGCCGTGGCAGCCGAAGCGCAGGTTCGCTGCCTTGTGATCGCGCTTCGCCGCAAGGTACGTCGAGGCGGTCTCCTGCAGCGCTGCGATGCCATAGCGGTCCGCGATTTCCTGGTTCGCAAAGTAGAGTTTGCTCGCCTGCACGTAGTGGGAGATCTCCTCTGCGGGTAGAAGTTCCGCCATCGTGTTCTTATCTGTTATGTTTTATGTTTCGATGTGGATCCGATGGGGGTTTCGAAAAACTCGTACAAAACAACAATGGACTAAATTGTCTAGTGTGTGTGTGTGTGTGTGGGTAAGAGTAGGGAGTGTGGGCCGTCCGTAGCGTAATGTTAATTGAATGACGAAAGAGCTGAATAAAGCAAAGCTACGGTAAAAAAGAAAAATATATATATCCTTTGAGTCTTTTGAAGCTGCACGTACGGCTTGTGGTTTTGTACAAGGACAGAACTGGATAAATGGTAGAAGGAATAGAAAGAAAAACAAAAAGAAGTTTATACGTTCTATTTCACTTACATGACATCAAAAAAAAAAAAGAAGGACATACAAAAAAATAGAACAACTGGATCAACATTCAAAAACGTCCAAGCCTTTATGCGCAATAGGAACAGGAGCAGGAAAAACACTTTGTTTCGATAAAGAAATACGTAGAGGAAAGCTGATGACGTCACGGCCGAGAGCAGTGTTTACAAGATGGACGCATCGCCATCCGCATCGGCTGCCGTTCCTTCACTCGTTCGTGTCAATGCAGCGGCGGCAGTGCTCGGCCTCACAGCAGGCTTCTTCTCCTCGCTGTTGTTGTTCTTGTCGCCGGTGCTGTGGTGGTGGTGGTTCGGAGAACTTCCCTCCGCCAGCGGCAGTTGAGGGGAGGACGAGACGGCAGCATCATCTTGCAGGGACTGCATGGACTGCAGCACTCGCTCCAGTCTTGTCACCGGCACGGCCAGCGCCTCCTCCACCCGCCTTGCCGTCATCTCCCCGAAGAGTCGCACGACGCACTGCAGCACGTAGGGGTAGAGCACACCACCGAAGGCGTGCACCATGGCGGTAAAGGTCTGGGTGCTCTCCGACTCGGCGGCCAAGATATCGCCATCGCGTGCGAGATCCTCCGCGACGAGCTCCAGCAGCTCCGTCAAGCGCTCGCTGCAGCAACACTCCATCCCTGGCAGCAGCACACGGTGAATACTGTTCGCGGCGTGCAGTACGCCGTTGAGCAGATGAGCGAGCGGTGGAAAGTCGGCGAGCTCGGTGGGGGGAATCAGGTCGTTCGGCGTGCCCTGCCCCATCCGGGTGCCCCCCAGCGTGGAGCTGTTGAACGAGTTCGCTGCCGAGAACACGCCGCCGAGGCTGTCGGCGAAACTGCGCTGCTGCGGCGTCGAGGAAGGGTCGTGCGGGCCGCGTCGAGTGGTGGGACTGCTGCTGCTGTTCGGCCGGTGTGGGTGCGTCTTCCACGAGAAGTGCTGCATGCGCTGCTGGTAGTCCCGTTTGGTCTGCAGAATCTGCGCGTCGAACAGCGTCATCGCGCGGTCCACCACCAGCGCGCTGAGCACTGGCCACAGACTGCTATGGGACTTCCCAGCACTTTGGCTCGCCGCGAAGGCTTGCTCCCACACCAGCCCGAGTTCGTAGCTGCTCTGGAGGAGCATAATGTCCCCCGCGATGGCGCGGATGATGTTGTCCCCCTCCCGTTGGCACCACTCCGACAGCAGCCGATCTTCCGTCGTGCGGCTCGGCGACGTCCCTCCCTCGGTCGCGTGTGGCGTGGAGAAGCACGCCGTGTACGGGATCACGGCCTCGTGCAGGTGCAGCTTGTACGCCTGCACGCACTTCTTGACGCGCTGCGCGGGGGTCGCGCACGACGCGGCCTCGTCGAGGAGGTGCTGCATATAGCGCGTCCGAGCCGAAAGAAACAGTCGTGGAATGGGCGTCGAGAAGGGCTGCGAGCGGGACGCGTCGGAGGGAATGAGAAGACGAAGAAACTGAACCAGGCGAAATGCCGCATCCACCGTCAAGGGGCCTTCCAGCCGCGGCAAGACAGCGTCAAACAGCGCGCGCTCCAGTGCCGCGTGGGTGCGCTGGCGCAGCGCCGCGAGGACCGCTCGCTCCGGCTCCACCTCCACCGGTGTCACCGCTGTCTCTGTCTCGTCACGGATGTCTGGTGGTGCGGGGTGGGCCAAGAGGGACGCCTCGCCGGTCGCCCGCTGAATATGCTGCAACACCGCCAGCGCCTCGGGGTACAGTTCGTGGCGCACCGCCTCCTCCAGCAGGCTCGGTGCCTCCAGCAAGTGCAGCAGCTTGCCGTGGTTCGTCGTGGCGTTGTGGCACTGCTGGCGCTCGTGTCGCCACGACTGGCCGCGTGCGTTGAGCGCCACCGCCTTCCGATGCAGGTGTTCGAGGGAGTGCGACAGCGACTCCGTCAAGGCGCTGCTCGCACGGGTGGTCGTCTGCAGGAATTGATTGACCTCGTTCGTGGCGGTGAGAAGCTCGTGGCGCTCGACGGCGGCTTCCACCATCCCGCGACGAATGGCATCGGTCTCGCTCTCCATTCTGATCGGTGAAGAGTGACGCTTCTTCTTCCTTTTCTTTTCTTTTTTGTCTTGTTTTGACGAAGAAAGAACAACGATGCGGTTCTTCGATAAAATTTGAGTAGTGGGATGCGGAGGATCTCTTTTTTGATCTCACAACAACGAAGTCCAGTGGGAATCGTACCGTACTCCTTTAAAACCAAAACATTAGAAGAATAGTCATAATAATAATTATTATTATAAACGAACAATCGAGAAAAGGAAAGGAAAAGAAGAGACAGTATAGGGAGTAGGGGCCACCTTGTACTGGCTTGTTATTGGGATGAAATGCCGTCAAGCTCCATAGAGAAGTCGCGCCACGAAGTGAAATTTACATTAAAGAAAGTGTTTTTTCATGTTGTTGTTTTTTTGCAACGATGTAACGAAAAAATATATATCCGAATATGATTTTCTGTCAAAGTAAAGAAGCAAAGCATCTCCTTCATCTCAATGAATGTGAGAAAACCAGTAAGTGGTCCAGGGTATGTGCACCTCATTCTCTCTTCCTAGAAAATCCATCCCAATCGATTTTTTTACTTTCGTTTTGTTTCGCTGGTTTTATGGTTGTGCAAAGAGTTCTATGAAATGCCTGGTGAAGAAGAAGAATAACGAGTAATACAAAAAAAAAAGGGAGAGAATTGCAGAAACCACTAAGCAAAGCCCGAAAGCATTCCATAAAGGCGCGCTGGCGGAGGATGTCCTCCTGTGAGACGCCCTTCAACAGTCGTAGCAGCACCTCTCCGTTGTCGTGGGTGTCCCAATCAGCAATCCAGCCGTTCGGTGAGCCACTACACCCTAAGAACCAGGGTCATCCTCGTCTGCGATTCGCTGGTTTTCGTGACGACGCTGCAGCGGTGGTTGATCCTGGGAAAGAGGTCTTCCGTTAGAGCTCCACACTCCACCGAAAGACACACGCATAACGAGAGAAAGCTTTCTTCTGATTGGACGTGGTGGAGTCCTCGAGCAATCTCGCTTCCAGTGCCGTGAATCCACCTCTAGAGGGACGCTCCAGTCGTCATCTGCGGTGAAGGAGGTGCGGGGCCGGCGTCGGCGTCGCACCGGCGTTGGGGTTCCCCTGGTGTGGGGGGCCCCTCCGGCTGGAGATCCTTCCGCAGCCGAGTTCGAGTCCCATACAACGGGAGAAGGGGCCGCACCGGCCGGCAACAGCACAGCAGCGCCGGCACTCCCAACAGCAGAAACGCGAGAAAGACGACAGCCACGAGTAGCGTCACGAGGTCGAGCGAAGCGGCCATCCGCAACACAAGAAAGAGAGAAAAAATGTAAAAGAGTCCAGAGACTCTTGGGCTCCTTACCACCAAAAAAAAAAAGAAAAAAAAAATAGTATTTGAGAAATGAAATGATCGGTAAAGCACATCAAAATTGAGCATTCCACATTCTCTTTTCACCTCACCCACAAAGAAAAAGTGCACTACTCACTCCAATCCTCGTTCGTCTGTGGCTCTTGGTGGTCTGTAGAGAGAAGGAGCGGCGCTGTCGTACAGGAGCCCTACAAAGGAAGGCCGCCGCAAAGAGTTTTTATGTTGTGGTGGGTCATTGTATTTGATTTTCTACATATATATATATATATATATGTATGTGCTGGCTACACGGCAGAGGGGTCTGTCAACGGGTCACTGGCGCAGGCGGCGGAGGGCTGCACCGGCATCACCCGCACCCGGGGCTCCTCCATGCACGTGGGGTCCACCGTGACCTCCGCGGTGACTCCCGTGTCGGGGTCCTTCTGCACCGCACGCAACACTGTGAGGCGGGGGATCGGCACGACGAAGAAGCGCGGGTCCACCGCCCGGCTCGGTTCACGGGGCGGTGGGGGAGGGGGGAGGCCGTCCCCCACGTCGGGGTACGCGACGAGACGAAACCCTTTGAGGATGAGAATATCCCCCGGGTCGACGAAGCTCGCTGCGGTGGCCCACTCGTTGTAGAAGTTCAGCCGCAGCAGGGGCTCCGTCTCTCCAGGGTTCGCTCGCAGAGAGCCGAAGATTGTCCGGACGAGCCCCTCGCCGTACTCCCGCATGTGCGTCGGGAGAACGTCGGTGACGAGCAGCCGGAGGGTGTGCGTGGGCAGATTCGTGCCGAGCGGCAGACTCCCGATCGTCTGCGGGGTCTCGTAAGACTCCACAACGCTCATCGCTTGCTCTGCTTTCTCACTGGTCGACTTCGGCAATACAGAAGATAAGCAGAGGGGTGAACTGGTGTCTGTACTAATGAGGCGCAACGTAATTAGTGTATGAATAGTGCAGGAGGATGTGATGTACTGTACTCTGCGTGTGCTTCCGATCCTTATTCTCTTCCGAAGCGGAGAGGCTGCCTCTTTTGACGATTGTAGTTTCCTATGGTGTTGTTTTTCTTCTCAACCGTATGAAATGAAAAAAAAAAACAGTTATAAAAATAACAGTTATTGAAAAAAAAAAAAAGGGATTAATGTCCATGAAGAGGATTATTGTAAAGCGCAGGAGCGCCACCAGTGGACGCATCGCATCTCATTCTTCTTTTCTGCCTCCGACAAAAAGTGTTTGGGTGGTGAATGGTGCTCTATACCCTCTTTTTTTTGTTGTTGGTTTGTTTTCTTTCAGATCTACAACAGGGTTCCATTCTTCGCCGCTCTCGCAAGCAGTGCTCGTCAACATGATAAAGAATGATAAAAGCCTGTGGACGTGTTCCACTAATACATCAGATCCTCCGCGTTAAATGAGGGGAGAACAACAATAACTTACCAAAGAAAAAAAGTCGATACGCACATCACAACAAAACGGAAATTGAGGGAGAGCTGGGAACCAGTACAACATGAAACGAATTGACAGTTATCCCAAACTCTGAGGTGCGTTTCTTACTTCAACAGTGCTCTTCTTTCTTAAGAGCGAAAGAAATGCGGCAGAACTTTTATTGAAAAAAAAAAAAGAAAAGAGACGAACATGCTGCAACGGAGGCTTGAGAAAAGAAGAAGACGGGTAATAGAAAGTCTCTCCGTTAACTCTTCCGCTGTTGCATTTGTTCAACACTATTCATCCCTTTGGTGGACTTCCACACACCCCTGTCTCTCCGCAACGCCTTCCCTTTCCGCGTCTCTTACCCGAGCATCAGATCGGTGTACGGCACCATCCACGTAATGAGGCAGGCGGTAAAGAAGAGGGTCACCAACGTCCCGCATAGCAAGAAGTCCTTCGCCCGCAGGTACGGCGTGCCGTGCGCATCCTCGGCCAGCAGCGAGTTCACATTCGGGAAGCTGCTGATGGGGAACGCCATCGCCCCGGAGCACATCAAGGAGGCGAGCATCACGAGGGACTGCGGCGTGGCGCTCATCCACCCCTCGTCCCTCGGCATCAAAAAGCCAATCTTCGCGATAATAGGCAGCAGAATCATCGCCGCAACGGTGTGGGAGACGAAGGTGGTGACCACACCGACGGCGAGGGTGGTGATCACCACAGTGGTGTAAGCCGGCGTGGTGACGAGGGTGTGGCGAAGGCTGTTCGCGACGATGTCGAGCATTTGAGAGTCGTGGGCGCACAAGCCCAGCATATTACCACCCGCCAGCAGAAACATGAGGTGCCACGAGAGCGTGTTGAAGTCGTCCTTGGAGAGAATCCCCGTCCCAAAGAAGACCACAATGGGAATGAGCGCGACAATACCCGTATCGCCGAAAATAAAGTTGGAGGGCATCACCCAGAGAACGATCGTCAGCAGCGACACGCTGAGTACCACGACGCGATCCACCGGGGAAACTTTGCGAGCACTGGCCATATCCACCACCTGCAGTGGGATGTAGTGCACCTCCGCGAAGGGCTTCCAGATCAGCAGAAGGATGCCCCAGGCAGCCACCACGCTGAGGAGCACCACCGGCAGCGCCACCAGGACCCACTGCATGAAGGTGACGTTGTGGAAGCCCAGGACGGCGATCGCCACGGCGTTCTGCGGGGAGGCAATGGGGGAGAGCATGCCACCGAGGTTGCAGGCGAAGGCAAGCCCGAGCAGCATCCCCTGCGGTGCGGCGGTCTCTGGGCGGAACTCCCACAGCGTGTGCCGAATGACGCTCAGCGCGAGCAGCGGGGCCGCAACATTGGAGACGAAGGCGCAGAGGACACAGCTGGCGAGCATCAGGGCGAGAAGATACAGGGAGGGGCGGTGGGCCGTCAGACGGTGCAGGGCGCTCACCGCGTACATTTCAAGGTTGGTCTTCGCAAACGCCTTCCCGATGGTGAGGCCGCCCATGACGAGAATCTGCACGTGATTGAACACTTTCCCTAGGAGAATTTGAGAAGCCAGCGCCGGTAGGGCCGGCGTGCCGCTGGCGGGGTCGGACACGATGCGGAGCGGTACAGCGACGAGGGGGATGAGCATCGCCGTGCAGAAGAAGGGAATCGCCTCGGTTAACCAGAGCACCATCACCAGCGTGAAGAGGGCCATACAGTGATGGGCCGGCGGGTCCTTCTCCATCAGGCCTGGTGCCCGCAAGACGAGCAAAAAGAGAAGGATGGCGAGCAGAACGTATCGCCAGTGCACGTGCCAGTGCTCCGCGAGGGAGAGGGAGGCGTAGCGGTCTAGCGGCTCCCCAAACTTCCGCTCAAAGTCCATGCAAACGGTCTCGATGAGCTTGCTGAGCGCTGGCAGCTCCCTTGAAAGCTTTGAGCGGGCAATGAGGTGCTGGACGTCTTCCGAGAAGTCCGGCTCGTCGCGGCGGTGCTTCTTCAGTTTCTTGAGGGACTTCCGCAGCGCCTCCGAGTTGAGCTCCGCGAAGTGCTGCAGCTTGTGGGCGTTGGAGTTCCACTCGAGGAAGGCCGCCACGGGGGTGTTGCTCTCGATCATCTTCAGTTGGGAGTCGCCAATCACACGGAGAAAGCGCTTCTTCAGCGAGCTCACCACGCGACGGAAAGAAAGGCACGCGCCTTCGAGCTCCTCGTCATCGTCCTCCGTCGTGAGAAAACTCGACGTAACCGGAATGTCGGCGGGAATGTCGGCCGCAGCCGCCGGCAGAACAAAGGCGGCGGGTCTCTCCCCCGGGTGCTCCTCTCCGCTCCCTACAGAAGAGAGCGCTGGAGAGACCGCGTTGGGGCTCTGCGTCCCGTAACCACCCGACGCGCCTGTCGCGCCGTGGGTGTGATGGTGGTGTCGGCGCCGGTAGAACGGACCGCGTCGCTTCGGCGGTTCGACGAGCTGGTGGGGAGTGAGGTTCAGGAGGTACTCCACCCCGCGTTCCAACTCGGCGAGGAGTTCCTGGAAGAGCTGCTCGGCCTTCGCCAGCTCCTCCTCCAGCAGGCGAAACAGCTCATCACTGAAGGCGTCGCCGTGAAGCTCAGAGTTGTGGATGAATTGCTTGAGGCGCTTGTAGTTGATGTAGTCCTCTCTCCAATACGAGATCATCTCCTCCGCCAAGCGTTTACCGAACTTCATCGCGAAAAACGAGGGGGGGAAGTACTTGAGGGAAAAGAAGAATGAGCTTGACGAAAAAAAATATTAAGAAGAGGAGTTCTGAATCTCACTCTTGAGTAGATACGGAATGAAGTCTTTCGTCGGGCTGACGCGCAATCTCCGACACACTGAATGAATGACTACTACAGAGAAAGTACGGGCGTGAGCTTGCTCGTGGTTTTATCTAAGAAAATAGTTTTATGTGGATGTATGTGTTGGAGAAACGAAGGGAATTCTCAGGCTGATTTAAGAAAAGAAAGAGAGAGAGAGACGCGTATTACTAGTGAATCTCGGCCCAGGTACGGTGAGTGGGACTGAGAGTAAAAGCTTGTGACGACCACTTATTGTGAAGACAACAAGCCCACACACAAAAAAAAAAAAAGAAAGAAGGAGAGAAGAAAGTCACTGTCAGGACTGTCTGCACACCAGTTTCACCGCTTCCTTCTATTTAAGAAAGACACACAGGAGGATGGGGGGGAGGGAGCAAATATTTGGACTCACACCACACCCATTCTACAGATCCTCCCGCTGCGTATTAACACTTTTTCTTCTTTTTTTCCACCACAACGCCTTTGTTCAGCCATTGCAAGAAACGCTTGGACGCCCTACTTCCCTTTCGTTTTCTTCGTTTACAGAAGCATATATTCAGAGGCGACACTCGTCTCTACTAGATTCCAAAGCTCTACATCACTGCTAACACGAAGGCAGTTGTCAATAATACATTATTACAGCGTTCTAAAGAAGGGTACTCGAATCTTCTAACCAATAAGGAGGGAGAGAACACTCCTGTGAACGATATTGCATATATAGGAGCTCGTGCTATGAATGATAGTCTACGGTGTCATCCAACTCCCAGTTCTCTCGCTTCATCCATTACGGGTTTGGTGCTTCGCCTACACCCCCACACATACCGTTCCAGTACATTCAGGCACTTGGCCGCTATACTCTACGTCATACTCTACTGCTACAGATGGCTACAGCGGTGCGAGTGGCTTTGCCGACGGCTGGCTGAACCGCTGGGAGGGGTGAGCCGCTGCAGCGGGTTATTCGGCTCCAGATGATGGGGTGCGTAATGGAAATGGTGTGAGTCCCGGACGGAGGGGGGTGCAGAGGCGATGCGCTGCTTCGGAAAGCCGCAGCCCGTCTCCGACGAGAGAGGGGGGCTGATGGGCCGATGGAGCGTATGAGGAGCCGGGGCGACACCCGACCCACCTTTCCGCCGTCGAGACGGCGAGTGATCCAAGGGAGAGGTGGCCATGACGACGCTGCCCTCCACGCGGTACGGGTTGTTCCGCCACTGCGTTCCGGATGAACACGTGCTGAGCGTTGTGGTGGAGTGGAGAGACATGTGCCATTGGTGCGGGTCTGCGGTGCTGCTGGTGGTGGTGAGGGTGCTCTCCGGTAGCAGCGTGGGGTCAAAGCGAATGTTGTTGCTGCTCTGGGGGTGGTGGCTGTCTGAGCTCAGACGGCAGAGCGCATACCCAACACTGCTCTCCACGCTCGTGTTCGGTTGCCGGCCGCGACGGCGCCGACATCCGAACGAACTGCTTCCCGACAGCAACGAGCCCTGTGACTCGAAAGAACCGTGATGGGGTTCCTCCATCGCGATGGGGTACCGCCGCTCACCGCCTTCTTCTCCCACTTGGCTGCTGCTCCACAAGGAGTGCGACTGGCTGAGCGAACGCCGTGACGTACGGGACGACCTCGTCGCGCTGGTGCTGCCCCTCGTTGTACTCCGCTGCCGGCTCGAGCTCCGGCTGCTGCAGTGCAGAAGAGGGTTATCGTAATTCATCGTTTGGTAATTCACAACGGGCGTCGGTATGCTGTGACGTGGATCGGGAGGGTGGCGGCACACCGCTGGATCGCTCGGGATTCGATGCCACTGTTGAGGGGGGAAGCGGTGAGTGGAGCGTGACGGAGACCCGCCGGACGAGTCTCTGGCTTCACGCAGACCGGGCGGCGGCTGGCCGCTGGGAGGACCCGGCTGCGGTTGTGGGGCGGACGTCGGTGGATCGCGAAGGTGATGGTGGGGGTGAGTGGATCTCGGAGCCCGAAAGACCAGTGGCGCCGCGGCAGACGGCACGGGGGGAGAGAGCGCGTGATGCCGCGTCTCCTCCCGCCCGCTGTTGGGACGAGGCAGCACTGGGCGGGAGGAGAAGGTCCACGAGTCAGCGACGCCCCTCTGTCCGGAGGTGTCTGGGGACAGCCCGCCCTTCTCTGCCGCTGTGTCGGCGGTCAGGGCACAATTCTGTCGCTGCAGAACGTCGATGCGGCGGAACAGCGCGGGATTAACCGGCCTCGAATACGCGCATGCCGGAGGAGGGCGCCTACCACTACTCGGGTTCGGTGGGCGGGTGTTTAAGAATGTGAGAGGAGCACCAAGGGCCAGCGGGCTCGCTGGCGGTGGGGGTGCGGATCCACCCAGAGGCAGATGGGCCGTCGCATTCGGCGTCTGTCCAACGGGGCGATGCAGCGGTGTGGCGGCGGTGGTGGGCGAGTTCACCGCGCTTGGCGAGCCGCGACTGAGAGAAGGAGGGGAACGACTGCCGACCGACGTCGCGAAGCAATCGCTCTCTCTCGGCGGTACCACCTCACGGCAAATGTGCACAAACTTACAATCCCCTTCGAAACGACAGCACGCGATCCCGTTGTGTTGCAAGTGGAGCCGACACAAGGCGGAGCTCGGCACGCAGAGCTCCGGCGGGAAGTTGTAGGACTCTGCGGTGGTGTTCTCGTGAGTCGGGGGGTACTGCGCATCCAGCAGGGCTCGCAACCCGATCGTCGCACTAACGCGGCACAGCGGAACCGTCGTGATCCGCTGTGCCGTCGAATACACCTCCACACTGGAGGTGGATACGACATCCTTATTGTGAGAATGCTGGTGGCTGTGGCTGTGACTGCTGTTCAGATGCGATGCACCCTTTTGCTCCTTGACCACCGCAATCACAAGGTTGGATGGAAGGCGAGGTTGCTGCCAGTGCATCATCGATGCCGCGCCGTGGAAGGGGCAGCACGTCGGCCGTGCGAGTGCCACCGCCCGCAGCCGCTTCACCACGTTGGGCTCCGCGTGTGCCTGGAAGCAATTCGCCCCCTGGCGGCACCGCCCCTCCAGTGCGATGCAGCACAGTGACGGCACACCGTGGCGGTGCATCGCACGGGTCTCGAGCATGGCGTGGAGCGGAATAAAGAGCCGCCGGCTCCTCGGGTCGATCACAGGGAAGGTCCCGGACGGCGCCCCGCGTGCCGACAGCCACGTGTGCGGCGGGCCGCCAAGCGACTTTTTCGACACCTCACCGACCGGTGCCGTTGCGTGAGGAATGGCCCGCTGTGGCTGCTGTCGGGATGAGGATGGCGGGGGTGGGAATGTACGGGAGATCGACAGTGGCGCAGTGCCAAGTGCGGCGGGGACCAACTGGCTGCCGTCTCGCGGCTGCGGTGCGATGTAATGATAATATGTTTCGGGTCGCACGCCGGGTGGTGGTGCCGCCCCGTACAGCGGAAAAGGAGAGTAGAGCGGTGCACTGGGGGAGGGGGGGAACACACTCGCCTCACCACTCCACCCTCCGCTGGCCGGATCCACGACCTGAAGCGACGTGGGTAATGCCATGCAGAGAAATGAATAGGAGAGCGTACTCTTTTTTTTTTTTTTGGTCCTGAAGGTTCAAGGTCCAAACTCGTTCCTTTTGTTTGTTCAGTTTCCGTGTCTGACACTATTCAGAAGGGGTTCGTTTAATTCCTCTCTCGTTCTCTCTCTTTTTGTGAAAGCAAGTGTAGCGAAGGCAACGGAGATGAGCGATACAATCAATGAATGAGTGAAGAGGGGCCTCTCACTGCTACTTGCTACTTCTTACTCTTCGTCTGTAGGGCTAAAAGAAGCAGAACACGTGGGATCTATATTTCAGGTGATCTCTCTCTCTCTCTCTCACGATGCTCAGAACCAACAATGGAGAAGAGATACCACAAAAAAAGAAGTAGTAAATAATATTACGATGAGAGAAGAGCGAAGAGTCGAAAGCCACGTTGCCAGAATCTTTTTTTCCCCTCGTATCTCAAACAGAAACAACGACGCTAACAATAATGAGATTTCTTGTTGAAGCTGATACGAAAGTGTGTGTCTGTGATGTGATTTGTGTTTTGTGATTTTGGTATGTCTCTCTCTCGTGTTGTTGTTGTTGTGGTATGTATAAGGGATAAAGAAGGTACGTTGAAGAAGAAACCGTAAAAGCTCCTAATGATTACAGTAAATGCTACAGTATTATAATATTCTAAATGAGAAATGAAAAATCGGTAGTGCTCGATAGGAGAAGAGCAATACCCTGAAAGCAGAAACGATAAAAGAGCACAACTCCCACGCGTGAACTAGGAAAAGAATGATAACGAATCTGTTTCACACAATTCCCTAAAACAACAATGAACGAACGATGAACCTTTGTTGGTTGGCTCTGTAGTTTCCAAGAACAACTAACGTCTTGTCGACCTCTTTCTTTTTTACAAAAAAAAATAATGAATAACGGTGCTCAATAACGATTGTGTATCGTTCAATATGTTGAGAAGAAAAGGGAAATGAAAGGGGGAGACAAAACAAACGAAAGGGTAAAGCAAAATAATAAAAAGGTATTCAAAAAAGAAAAAAAAGAATATATAAAAAAATATATTGATGTAGTAATTTGTACACTGAGGTGAACAATAATAAAAAGAGAGCCGATAAGTGGAATTCTACACTTGGAGATTTCAGGTGAGGTGTTTTGAACGAGATTCCTCTCGTTCTGTCCAGCCCTACACTGCTACTATTTAGAGACTTGAAGTAGATCAAAAACTAAATAAAAACAGATGTATTGATATGTATCTTTTTCTTATTTGTTTTTCTTTTTAAAAAAAAATAATGGACGAGCTCGTTTCCAACAGATATATCGTAGCGCAGGCACAATCGCCTTTTCTTTTTTTTTTTTTTCTATTCAATTTCTGTGGTGGCTCGTGTTTTGAGGTGTCGATTAGACCTTCGACAATGCTACAATGCTAGACGATCTCAGCAGTAGTAGAAATAGTCAAGAAAGAAAAAAAATCATAATAATAATCACAATAATAATAAACTAAATATATTAAACCAGATGTTCATAATAAGCCCTTGTATGTCTGCGGCAGCGCTTCGCGTTGGATAGAAAGAGTTAATGGAAGCGTAAATCGACGAGAAGAAAGGATAAGAAAGAAAGAAGAAAAGAGAAAAAACTAAATTCTTTCCATGTAAAATATATTGAAATAGAGAGAGAGAGAAAGAGATGTTGCTACTGACGAACGTGGAGATCGTTTCAGCTAGAAAGGGGTTGGTGAACTCAGCAGAATATTTCTTCTTGGTTAGATGGGGGGTTCTCTATTTTTCTTTTGTTTCTTAGTTATTTATTTTAATTCTTTTTTTTTGTTTCTTCAAATCGAACAAAAATATTGAATATCCGATAGAGATGCACAAGGATACTCATATTCGGCACTGAACTCTGAGAGAACTCCAGAGAGAATTCACTTTAAAAAAAAAGAAGAGCGAAACGACATCAATGACGACCTCCATGCGAATGGAACACCACACGCTGGATCGTGTTTGAAGAGGAGACGTACTACGACATCTTCGATCGTTTTGTTGTTGTTTTAGACTCTCTCATACTAGACTCCGTTCGTAAAGTGATGGATAGTTCTGTCTCTGTCACTGTTTGTGTGTGGGGAACACTGGAGTCGAGTTTACTGCAGTGTAACAAGGAGCCAATGATTTCTCTCCTCGAGCACTTGGCGCTCCATACAGGGTTTACCGGGCGATGCGGTGTTGTCGTTCGCTCATTCTTTTGTCCGCCGCTTCGGCGCCTCACTGTGTGGCTTTGTATTTTACTTTAAGCAGCGGTTCGGACTTGGTGTAGCATCAACGCACTGCCAGAGGTGGCCAGAACGACAGCGCCGTCCGCCACCGCACACGTCACACGGCGGTCGGCGCGCGGGCTGCGGCCCGTCTCGGTGTCACTACTGGGGGGTAGCGGCGGTGCCTTCGCCCGGAACCGCCTCCACGCTCCGGCGGCCAACCAGTTCGCCGCATCCCCGCGAACGAGCTGCAGGGCTGGGGCACTCTCGACCACCTCCTCTGCATCACCTGTCTCGTCTGCAGCACCGCGGTGGGACGGGGACGGCGTCTGGGGGCCGAGCGGAAAGGCCAAGTGGCCGCTGTGCAGCCAGTCGCCGCGCCACAGGTACGGCTGGCTGCTCCTCCCCGCCCCCTCCCTCCACAGCTCCAGACGACTTTGAATTCGCTCCGTGTCATTCGCGGCAAATGGGCGCATATCGAGCCACGTCGCCACGGGACGACCGCCGACGCCATCGCTATAATTGGTGTTGTGCGCGGCTACCTCACTCGTGATGGCTACCAGTGCCGACGATGGCAGTGTGGTGGAGTTCTGCAGCGGAGAGACCAGCAGGTCCGTCACGACAGACTTCCCCAGCGAAATGTGTGCGAGCGCGGGCAGCGCGGCGGTCCCGCGTAAGTCGATCCAGCGCACCTCCCCGCAGGCGTCGCCCACGTATATGTGATCGCCCCGCGAGTGGACCCCGGCACCGGCCACAGCGGTGAGGGGGACACCGAGCGGCACACTGCGCTCGGCGCGCAGCGTCCGCACATCGAAGATCGCCAGATGACCGTCGTCGCCGCCGACACACAGCGTGGGACTGCCGGAGGGCAGCGCGGTGATGGCATTCAACACCGGAAACGCAGACGTCGACGGGCTGCTCGACGAGAGCCCAGACCCCGCAGCAGTGCGTTTCCCCGATCGAGTCCGACGACGCCGCGGTGCGGTCGGAGGGGGATCGTCGTACCGGTCCGTCAACGTCCCCGCAGCGCCGTGTCGTGGAGGGCCGCCCCGCCGGTGTGCGATCCCGACGCACTCCCCCACCGAAACGTCCCACAAGCTGACCTCATGGTTGCCCTGCGCCGCGGCGAGGAGGAGCGAGGCGTTCGTCGTGAAGCACACATCCGTGACCGCCGGGCCACCGGTGTGCATGGCGCACACATTCCGGCACGGCGCGCTCTCAGCGCCGCCAAGGTGATCCTCGTCCGTCGCGGCGCTGCCTTCCGCGTCGTACTGCCACACCAGGAGACGTCCCGAGGCATCGCAGGTGGCGAAGAGGTCGATGCCGTCCCGCTCTCGCG
The DNA here is from genome assembly GCA_030849815.1 of Vickermania spadyakhi. NCBI lineage: Eukaryota > Euglenozoa > Kinetoplastea > Trypanosomatida > Trypanosomatidae > Vickermania > Vickermania spadyakhi. The sequence goes on from JASAOA010001743.1 coordinate 50,925, forward strand.
TTAGACTGGTGGCGCCGAGGACGGTCGTGTCGTGGCCCAGCAGCGCCCAGGACGAGGGGGGGGAGGAGTGGGCGGTGCGGGTGGTGCTGAGCGCCGCAGCGGAGGGGTTCGAGAGGGTGAGCGCCATGCGGAGGAAGTCCACTCACGTGACTCTTTCTTCTTGGATATTGTTTTTATGTCGTGGTTTCTATCTTTGGAATCTGAGATGAGAACACCAAAAAAAAAAAAAAAAAAATCGAATCCGAAGAAGTAGCGCGAGACTACAGCGACAAGAACAAGGAAGAATACTCGTAATAAGAGAAATCGCAATAACGAAAGTATGAAAGACGGTGGATTGGATGACCCGACAAATCACTCACTACTGGGTCAACTCTCCTACTGGTGCTACAAATACCTGCTGATAAAATTAAGTAGCCAATGACTACAACTCAACCCGTAAAAGAAAAGAAGAAAAGAAGTAATGTCGTACCGAGAAGGAGAATTTTCAGTGTCTCATCAGCATTTCTTTTTATTATTTTTATCATTTATTTATTTTTTCTTCTGTGTATCTTCCTGTGGAGAAGCGAGAAGATGACAAAAAAAAAAAAACTACATAATGAAAGAAGGACGTCAATGTACTACGGAATTAAAAAGCGGTGCAGGAGCGTTGTTGTTGGGCCTTTTGTCGTTCTTGAATTATCGTTCTTTCCCAATTGAAGAGCATTGAAAAATCTAAATCGACATGTAAATGGAAGAGTCTACAAAAACATAAAATCCGTAAAATAAGGTGAGGGGAGGAAAGACAAGTGGTCCTCCATAGCGATCCGACTCTCCTTTCTCTCCCAGAAAACCAACGCGAGAGAGAGAAAAGAGAGCCTTGTCCTTTCGGCTCAAAAATTTAATTGAGATAACAACTGGTCCACATCATCTAAACCCTCCATGAATTGGTTCTGTAGGAAATGCTGCAGTGCCGTCCCGCTGAGGCCCTCGCCCTGCTCCAGTAGTCGTCTCTCCTTCACCTCGTCAGCGGCCGCTGCCGGTCGGAAAGACGGCTCCTCCTCTCCGTTGTGCTCGGGGAGTGGAGTCTCTCCCTCCGCCTCGGTCGGCCCCCACACAGAGGACAGGCCGGATGACGTCGCGTGTGTGTCGCGTCTCGCAGCAGAGGGAGGAGCAAAGGCGGAAAGCGGTGGCGGTGTGACGTCGTCTCGTATCGTCGCCTCCTCGCAGACCAGCGGCGGCGCCACGCGACGCACTCGTTTGGGTGTCGGCATTCCCTCCCCCTCAGCGGCAGAGCTCGTCGTGGTGACGGAGGGGGGTGGGGGTGCGCCGGATGGACGGCGTCCTCGCTTGAGGGACACCCTGGAAGTTGTCATCAGTAAGCGAGACGCCTCGTGTCGGTGGTTGGCTTTGGTGGTAGTAGTAGTAATAGTGGGGGAATGCGAATGAAAGATACCTAAGGAGGCCAACGGCTCTCTCGGCGATGAAACCCAAAAAAAATGAGTTGATGATGAAGCCGCTGGTGTCAAAGCAGGCAGGGGAGCTCTGCTCTTGTCGTGTGTCGTGGTGGTGGTCTGGTGACAGTGTTGGAGCTACCCATCCAACAAGCGAAAGGAAGTTCAGTTTGGTGAACGGGAAACCTGAATAAAGTGGAGGTGCAACAGTATTGTTGGTATCTCTTAAAGCAACGAGTTACAAGATATTTCAAACATTATTATACATTATTAGTTATTAATTATTTTTTAAAAAAAAGAAGAGTATTCAAAAAAGCATTTTCAGAGGTTCATCGAAAGCGTCATGGGTTTTCCTCTTATCTTCTTTCACTAGAAATTAATATTTGTTGACGGCGTTGTGGTTTGGTGTTTCAGTTGAACGTTTTAGTCATGATTGTAGCCCGTCTGAACATTCTTATCGCACTGAAAGATTCGCTCCGCCTTTGTGGTGTTCGCAGGGGTGGTGGCGTACCGCGAGGGCTTCCATCGGGCTCGCGTGGTCACCTGCGGGCCCATCAAGCCCACGTTGCAGCACAGCCGCTTCACGGGGCGGTGGTGGTAGCTGCACAGCTGCAGCTTCTCCTCCATCAGGTGCCGCACCAGGACGTGCACGCCGTCCTTCTCGTTGCGGTCGAAGGGGGCGAAGCGCGTGTCCCACGGCTCCGAGCGGCGGGTCGAGCTGAAGTCGACGTAGGCCCGCAGGCTGTCCGCCAAGACCCGATGGCGGTCCAAGAGGTACTCGTCCCGCCACTTTTGTGCCTTCTCGTGAAACCCCGTACCCACTTTGGGCCGTCGCTTCGGCTTCGACCAGAAACGTTTCGACTCGCTGAATGCGTTCGACGTTGAGAGGGACGACGAGACGGAGGAAGCGATCAGACTCGCGGCCGCACCGCTGCCGATGGAGACACGCCACCGGCTCCGGAGCGGAGAGGACGCTCCAGCCGCCGTCGAGAGCAGCGGAGGAACGCCACAGAACACCACGCGATGGGACATTAGACAAGGGGTACAAACTCTCTCGGGGGTGCGAACTCTCTCCCCTGTTTTATTCAGCGCCTCGGTCTACTTCTTCCTATTAGTATTAGAATTATGATGACGGTGAAGTTATAAGACGACCAGAAAGAAGAAAAAAAATCATTTGCTACACAGAGACAGACATCCCATGGCACTCGAATACTGTAGTGCGGTGCATTGTAGATGAAAACCTGGTGGTGGTGGTAATTTTTTTCGCTACTAGGGTTAATTTTTCACTTAAATATGCAGAAACATTAATCATAGAATGGTGAGATAGGTTGAGTGTGAGACCCGTACCCTCCCTCCCTCTCTCACGCTGGGCTTCACGTGGTGCTTTGTTGAGAGAGGGCCGCCTCCAGGTCCTGAACGCGTCGCCGCAACGCGTCGAGCTCCTCCCGTAAGGCTGACTCGTCGTCCTGCTTCGCCTCTGTGTCCGCGCTCCATTTCTCCAGCGCTGCCGTGTGGTGTGGGGGTGGCGCGTGCTCGCTCGCTCCTGCAGACACTGCTCTCTCCGCACCCGCTCCACGGCGAGTCCTCGCCGCAGCAGCCGCAGAACGAGAAGGCGGTGGATGGGGCTGGTGAGGAGAAGGGAAGCGCACCGCCATCGCTCGTTCCACTCGGGCCTCCTCCGCACGCTCCGCGTCCTTTTTCCGCCAGTACGCCTCGCGCACCGCCTCCTTGAGCATCTCCGCTGCGACGCTTTCGCGCCGCTCCTCCGGCGACGGGGCCAACGCGGCCGCCATCGGGTCTGCCGGCAGCGGCAGCCGGGAAAAGAGGTCATCGACGCTCTGCGCGACACGCTGCCGGTACGCCTCATCCGCCTCGGGGCTTTCCATGTGCGCCATGTCCGGCGCACCGCCGCACTGCAGGGCCTCACGGAGGGGGCTCCTATCCCCCCCTGCTTCCGCCGCCTCGGCCCGAGCGCTCTCCCGTAGGACTTCCTGCTGAATGCATTCGAAACTGGGCATCAGGTGACGTCGCGCGTGATGGAGCGGCGTCGGGCTGCCCTCCTCTCCCCTCCCGACTACAGAGCTAGCACCGCCCCGACACCGATATCGTGTTCCAGCGGAAGCACTGCGAAGAAGGAGAGGCAAGGCGGGCAGGGAAGCGGCTGTGCTCCATCCACGTGACGCCACAGCGCCACACGGCACTCCGCCAAGCACGGCAGCACAACGCCTCCCTTGGCCACACACACGGCGGTAACAGTAGCAGCGGCACAGCATCGGTGCGACCTTTGTGTGTTCGTTATTCGAGTCTAAGTAAAATAAAAACCATCAAAAAGACAAGGAGAGAAAGGGGGCCAAGCCATACGAAACCTGATGCACTGCCAAGGAGGCTCTGAACCACGATTTTCATGGTTCCCCGTCCATAGATGCCAACATTAAAAGCTCAAAATACGCGTTCACAAACGGTTAAAAAGACGCAAAATATATATATATATATATATATATGAACTGAACGATCATATGCTGTGTATATTTATGGTTAATGGTTCATTGGGCCAAAGGCCCCACCTTTTTAGGGATGTAATATTTTCTTTTTTTTTTCTATTTTTCTTTTTTTTTTTCCTTTCATGGATTATCATTGGATTAGTTACAGTTTTGTTCTTCTTCCTCCTCTTCGTCTTCTTCGTCTTCCGCACTCATTTCACTGTCTCCAAGTTCATGTTCGTCGTCACTCACTCTCGTGAATGCTTCAATGAAATGGATGAGTGATGGTCTCGGCGGGTTCTCAAAAAGGGATGCTATTTATGTTATCCCCGTGGGTGGACGAAAGCGCCGGCACTGAAACATGTGCAAAGCAGCTTCCTCTTCTGGACGATCTGAGTTCACCGCATTGGAGTACCGACCGAGCAACTTTTATTAATGGGCTGACATGCATATCATTCTGAGATAATCAAAATAGTGCAATCCAAGTGAAAATGCAATAAATTCTTAGGCAAAGACATAAATTTAATATATATTTTTTTTTAAAAAAAAAGAAGATATTAACTGAAACCGAATGACCTACCTTCATCTGAGCCATTATAACGGCGAGAAGTGAAGCAGCGACGAGTTGAGACGAGTCGGTCCCATCACCGCTGAGATCATTATTGGGTTCTTCTTGTGTATATCTTGCGGCTATATGGATAGCGATAAGATACAGATAACCTGATATACAAATGTATCTACTCTGCGTTTGCGATTCTTTCTGAACAGTGTTGAGTTCCTTAATGCTGGAAAACACGCGAGTTATGAGTGGGGAAAGTTTTTGTGTACCGCTCGTACGAGTACGCAGCAAAGGCGGTTCGCGCCGTCAAGGTGAAGAGCTGAAAGAACCAGTTCGACGTCAAACCCCTCCGTGAAGCAGAAAACTTGAGTCTGTTGCGCAGCGAGCATGTGGTTCGTTTTTATCAGATGTGGATAGACCCAAATGATTCTCCTCTGTATTAACGGAGTACTGCAACGAAGCTTACTACTAGTAGTCGTGCTAGTTCGTACTCTTCTGTTGTTTCTACATCTGTTAATATTTAATGGTTAATGGTTCATTGGGCCAAAGGCTCCACCCTTTTAGGGATGATAATAATAATAATAAAATAATAGAAATAAAAATAATCTTTTTTGTGTTGTCTTGAATTATTATTATTTTTAATGGTCGAAGTCGAGGACCAGTTCCCCGTCCTCTACTAAACACTTTTCGGCTTCATCGGCTAAACAAAAAGGGCCTTAGGCTTTGTAGGAATCCGAACCCGCAGCGCACATAGAATAAATGCGGTGTGCAAGGCATCGGCAGTTTAGTAACACATTCCGATTCTCCCGAAGGAGACAATTCAAAATTTCCTAGCTCTTAGTTCATCCGAAAGGACTACTAACAGAGAGCACGACGTGAACGTGGCTAGCAATCGCTCACCTTAACCTCTTCGAGATATATATATGAAAAGGTTAATGTGGTATATATAACATCACATGGAAACGCAACGTGTGGTATTTTGAGATTTTAAAAAAATTAGTAAAGAAAACGAAATATATATATATATATAGTGAGGAGAGAACAAGAAAAAATGATACGAGCACAAATGTCTTGCATGTCTAGCGCCTAGCACTAATACACAAGAAAAAGGTGCTTCCAAATAAAACAAAAAAACTTTAACGGGAAAGAAATGAATAATAATAAATAGAGCTGAAATACTATTACTTTTTTTAATGGTGCGAGTCCGCGCTCAACTTTTAACACGATAAATCTCAGAAAGTACTGATTCCAATTTGATAAAACTGAACAGGAAAACAAAATATTTTTAAAAGTAACATCGGGTTGGTTTCAACCAATTTGGTTTTAGATATATTAACATGCAATATAATAAAGTTGAGAAAATAGACATAAACTCAGAAGAGCAGTGGATTATTGTATGTGCCCATCATAATGTAACGTACGATGAGGATATTGAGTAAGTCGGAAAAGAAAAAAGTAAGGGCTCCTGGTTCAATGAAAGTACTACTCAATCTTCTTTTCCTATCAAACAGTGGTGTGATGCTGAATAAGTTGTTCTTTCTTTTTTTTTTTTTTTTTTTGACACAAGAAAGAGAAAAAGGGAAGTCGGAGAAGGGAAATAGGATTAAGGTGTCAGGGAGGTTAGTGATGAAATACTTCTTTATATTCATCGCAGTGTAAATATATGCTGTGTTTATTTATTAGTGGGAAAAAGTTGATATGCATATCATTCTGAGATAAAGTTATCAAAATTGTGCAATCGAATTGAAACTGCAGTAAAGCCTGCAAAATTTTGTGAAGAAAATCTTTGAAAAAGAGATAAATTTTATTTAATTTTTAATTTAAAAAATATATATATATAAGAAGCAAGAAATCATAACTATAAAAAAAAAAAAAAAGTAAAAAAAAAACTTGAAATAAATCTTGAAGTGGGTCAATAAAGTACTAATGAGTGTTGTGGTGACCTCACAGAAAATCTTAATATTTCTAATCATTTTTATATGATCACTGTAAAAACTATTACTACGGAAATGAATTTTAGCATTATCTTACTTACTTAGTTTTTCCTCTGTCGTATTATTAATATTATTATTATAGTAGCATTTAATTTATTGTTAATTATTAATTTTATTATTATTATTACAATCACTATTATTTCTTTATTTAATTAATTTATTTATTCACTTTCAGCTCATTGACCGTGTTCTTGAATTGTCTCACTGAAGGGAATAAAAAAGCCTGTGCCTTTTCTTAGGATACTCTATTACTTCTATTATAATGATACTTTTGTACCTAGTACCTCTTACTTTTAAATTTTGAACATTTCAATACTATCAGTATTAAAAATGATCAGATAATACAATAATAGTTTCCGTAGTATTATTCGTTTAAGTGATAGTATATACAAATTGATATCAGCAGATAATTATAATATTTATGAGTTTCGTTATCATTTCTTTATTATCGTTACTCTGAATTTACTGTCAAATAAAAATGTTCTATAGCTTCATGTAACACAACTAAAACTAATTACAAAAATATTAGCATAATAATATTAAGAAGAAACAAGTAACTAAATAAATATATCTATAATGGAGAAAAATATATATTCTTGTTAATACGGAGCGAAATTAATAAATCATCGATATTGTGCTGTATAGATAATTAATGTCTTGGCACGCGTTCAACACTGCTTCCCTTTATTTAGTTACTCATACTTGCAGTTAATTTAAGATTTTCTCAATTTATTTACTGTCGTCCTCTTGCGGGTATTTCTCTATTATTATTTATTATTATTATTATTATTATTTTTACAATACCATTTTTTTGTGTCGTAATTAAAACAATTTAAATGCACCACGCTGGTGAAAAGAAATATATTCTAAAGGGAAAAAAAATAAAAAATAATGAAAGATGTTTTGAGTTGATTTACGAATTCAGTTATAGATCTTTCTGTTGTTGATTATGTTAGTCATTAATTATTATCTTCATATATATAAAAAACATAGCCGTATTCCGAAAGCGTTCGAGATCTTAGAAATGAAACAAAAAAAGCACAATTTAAACCATTAGGTGGTTACCATGACACGTTGAAAATAAACGTGAAAAGAGTTAAAAAATAAAGTGGGTCAAGTTGACAAAGCCTGGCCTGCCGTTGTGTATAAAACTGATTTTACGAGGCCCAAACCCGTTAAAAATAATTAAAATGAAAAAGAAAGGAAGAGCCATCTTGGAAGAAGAAGCCACACCGGAACGACAACGCGAAAGGGGCCGGACATCTCGGGAGTGGAAGAAGCAAAAGCATTATTCCTCCCTTTCAGCGCCATCGAAATTTCCGCCATACAATCATATTTAAAAAAGCGCCACCCGACCCTCTTTAAAAAAACATTTATAATTATTGAAAGCTATTTCGGCCCCAAGGAGATATATTTTCAATACACTTCAACACGGCCCGATGGCAATTCATTGTTGACAGCCCACCCTTTTTAATACAATAAAGAACGCCACGGCTAATGGTTAAGCAGGAAAAAGGCCCCGCCTCATTAGGGATGATAATAAGGAACAAAAATAATAAAAATAAAATAATGTTCTTTGTGCTGTCTTGAATTTTTAACGAAGTCGGGGACGAACCCCCCCCGCTCTGTGAAAAACACTTTTCGGCCCCATCGGCTAAGCAAAAGGGGCCTTGGTGGGAATCCGAGCCCGAAGCGCACATAAAACAAAGGCGGCGGGAGAGGCGCCGGCAGTTTAGTAGCACATTTCAATTCCCTCGAAGTAGAAAATTTAATATCCCCTAGCCCTTGGTTCACCAAAAAGGGCTACTAACAGGGAGTGCGGCGCGAACGTGGCAATGGGAATCGCTCCCCCGATTTGACTTGTCTTCCCCCCTTCCTTTATTCCCCACTGAATCCGACTGATAATAGATTCTATTTCCAACATCTCTGTTTTTTAAAACGTTTTAAGCCAACCCACTAGAAAAATCAAACTGATAAATTAATTAGGATACTTTTCTCTTCCCATGGGCCGAAAAACGGCCAGGGTTCCATTTCGCGTTTTACTTACCCGAAAAATTGTCCTTTTGAAAAACAAAGAACTTTGCAGCGCCGGGGGCCGAAAATTTTCTTTTTCTATTTAAATTCTAAAATTTTAAATCTTTTTGGGGGAAACACAGTTTTCATTTAAAAACAGAGGCGAAAGTTCTTTGGCAGCAATCTTTATTTCAGAAGTTAGAAAAAAGGGAAACCCGAAGACTAAATATTGGATAGAGAATTGCATATCGTTTCGACTTCAGTACATATCAAAAAACGGAAGAGAGAAGACGTGAATAATCAACAATGAATTTCCAACCAAGCATATGGAAATGCAAGATTGAAATATTCCCATATTCCCCTATGGGCTGAAATGGCTTTCAACAGCTGTAAACGTTTTGTTCAGTTTTGCGGGGGGAACTTGAGCATTGATTGTAGGCCGAAAATAAGAAAAGAATACACCTTCCACTTTTATCCTTTGTGTTTCTTCTTTGTACATACAATTGTGTTTTTAAATTTGCATTGTATAC